>ML250223.1:0-13658 GCA_005239495.1 Nicotiana undulata | reverse complement strand
CACTAACATAGTGATATTTTCACACCTATTCCCTGTGGGATTCGACCCCAACCTTGTTGGGTTATTATATTTGACTTCGACCGCTTTACACTATTTTAGAAGTGTAATTTGAGCGTATCAAAGGTGCTTTTATTTGCTAAACTTCAGAACTAATAATATGCTTAAGTTATGTACTGCTTTCTATAGTTTTTTGATGAGTTTTTTTCAAAAACTTCAGCATATATGCTGAAGTTGTTTAATTCATTTTCTAAGCACTTTGATCACGCTCAACTGTGTCTAATAAAAGACTACGCGGGCCTTGCAAATATAACCTGGGATATTATTCCGAGAGTCGATCCCACAGGGAGTTAACGTATCAAGAAAAGCCGCTTCAAAGAACTAAATTCTTACTTAATCAACTTCCGCAACTTTATGAATAATAAGAGATGTTGTAATTACTATTATCGTTAACCACAATGATAAACTAGGATTAAATAACAAGTAGATGTAAACTATTGGAATAAAGGTCTAAGGCAATGGTTTTCCCCGTTGGTTCTTTCCCTAGTTGTATGTTCCTATAGTTTTGATTTGGTTGTCTCTATCAATAATGAACTCTCCAGTTATCGTAAATCTCTCTCAAGCATTTATGACAATTTACTAGACGCACTCTCTCGAGCTACGCTAGCTATATTTGCGTTACGGTTCACTTTAGATTGCACCCGAGGTATATTATCTCTAACCCAACCTCTAAACCCTCGGTTATGACTCTCGTCTATACTCCGGGAGTGGTGTTGTTCAACAACTACCTAAATATGCACTCTTTCTCAAGCAGATACATAATAAATAGGAGCAACTAGTTGAGGGCACTTCAACTAACTACAATCAAAACGTAGTTGAACAAATAAAGATTAATACCTAATTCACAACTATATTAACATGCCAACAAATTCATCTCCAACGGGTTCCACCAAAAACCTTAGATTAAAGTATTTAGCTACTCATAATAATAACAAAAATTACAAAAGAATTCATAGTCAATGGTAAAAGAACAAAAGAGGAGAATAAAGATTGATGCCCAATTTTTCTCTTTGCCTCTTGCCCTTGATTTTGATGTTTTTCACTTTTAAAAACTGATTCTCTCCCTTCTTGGGCGAATTCCTTAAGTTTATATAGGGTTTGGGGCTTAAAATCCCGTGTTTTGCACTTTAGTCCCTGAAGTTTACGCGTCCTGCCGCGGTCGCACCGCGGTTACGCCAGGACCGCGACCAAACAGGTTCTCTGAATCTGAGGCTGCTTCCTACCGCGGTTGCACCGTGGCCGCGCCCGGACCGCGGCAGGCCTGCTTCAGCTCTGCTTTTGCTTATTATTTGGTGCACTTTGTGGGTATTATTTGATTGGCCTCTTTTTTTCCCGTAATTGACTCCAAAAATGTTCCAACATCCTTTTCTTGTGATATATCACCTGCAATGCATGAAAAGCACTAATTAGAGCATTTTGTTATCAATATTTACATTAAAAACGACACAAAATGTGGTTCCTTAGGGTCCTAATTATAGTAAAATTCACCTATTATCAACACCCCACACTTAAAGTTTTGCTCGTCCTCGAGCAAGTTAAACCACACTTTTAGGCCTAATCGTCTAACGCATTACCCTTTTTATGTCACACCTGCCATCATAAAAGAGCACCCCCAGCAGTGAAACGGCCACACCTCAAGTGAAGACTCTAATGCCATGCCACACTTGTGCTTACTCTAAGAACTCTAGATAGAGGTGAAGACTTGCCTTTTCCTCCTGAATTACATGCCCTCACATGACCCTTTTGAGAGAAGTCCCACACATATAAAATTAAAGACATCAAGAAACTTTAAATGGAAAGAATTCACTCACTCTCAACAAGGAACATTCACATGCCACACAGATACACCATACGCTTGCCCGTAGTGTAATACTCTACTAATCGAGTTGTTTAGTCTAAGATCAATAGGGCTTCCTTTGGTTGTAATGTAGGCTAAGGGACGGGTAGAGTATATTATGGTATAATGACTAACCTCTCTAAACACTTTTAATACATTAGCTTTACGTTTTGGCCCAATTTCCATGTTCTGCCCAGTTCTCTTTCCACACTTTCTTTCATAAGTCATCCCCCCATTTTCTAGGTGCACTAGCTTTTTCTTGTAATCAGTATTTAGGACCAATATTTTCATTGTCCTAACTTCATTATTATTATTTTTTTTGCCATTGCACCTTTCAGCTATTTCCCTGATCTTCCTTTGCCCACCACATTACCACCCCACACTTTGACTTTTATATACTCCTTAACAATTCAAGTGCTTATAGGAGGTACAAGGTTCGAAAAATCAAGCTATTCAAACATATGGAGTAAGGCTGTTATAAGGTTAACAAGGAAACAAGCTATAGGCTCAAAGGGGTTAACTATGGTATACTGTTTACAGGTGGATACATAACTATGCAGGCTTCACAAAGAAATGCCTATATCATCTCTAAAGCCAAACAACTTCTATTTCGCTTCGCACACACACAGGGCAAGTTCTAGGTATCACATGTAGACATAGAATACATGAACTACCTCACACACACTTGGCATGTAACTCATTCCGAATTGGTTTGTCAACACACTCAAGTGAGCATTCAAGTAAGACGAAGTGTGCAAAATTAAGGCATAAGATTAAGAGTCTACAAGTGAGCTTAGGCGTCGCACCCTCAAGTACGTTTTGATTGTTTGCAGGTATGTACACTGAGGGATGCATTCTTGCCCTTACTCATCTTTGCCCAAGAGAGTTCTAAGAGTCCTAAAAAAATAAAAAATAAAAATAAATAAAAAAATCTACCCAACCCGGTTCAAGATAAACCCTTGGAAAAGAACTGTGGTCAAAAGAAAAACAAAGGGGGAGTTACTACACTACCTCAAAAGAAAATAAAAAAAATCTTTTTGGTCTTTTTGTTAGACTTCTTCCCTCAAGAATATTGTCTAGGTGGTCCATCATCAGGAAGGGTCTCCTACATTTTCATTTTTTTAATCAACTTTGACTCTCAAGAAACCCATCGACAAGTGTCCATCGTCGAGCCAAGTCGGTGATGTCTAACATAATTAAACACAAACTATTCACAAGAACAAAAACAAAAACGCAAACACAAATAATTGCATATATACAACAACAATGAAACAAGTCACCCACCCCACACAGAAAGATATGGCATGTCCCTATGACATTAAACAATGATAGTGCAAAGAGGGGGTAAGAAGACTTCCCTGGTGGTCATTCGGAGTCAGAGACTGAATTGGAGTCCATGTTGCAAGCCCTCCCAATGGCGCGAAACCATGCCATCATCCTGTTCTCGGACTTGGCCTGCCTTCTAGACATAGCATAAAGGCGTACGTGCAGGCCATCTACTGAGGTGCGAAGTTCTGCCACCTCTTCCTCCAACGAGGGCATCTGGGGTCTGCTAGACTGGGATCTGGTGAAAGCCGCCCCAGCCTGGGTTCTTTGAGAGGTGCCAGCTCCATCGTAGGATCTCCGAGGGGCTGCCACGAGGGCTGCGTCATCATCATCAGCATCAAGCTGGATGGGCGTGGGTACATCTCTGCCTACCGTGATCTTAGCAGCTCTAAAAGGTGCCCTGTGACCCAAAGAACCATCACCCGGGTTGGTGGGGATATTCGCCAGCTGGCACAATCTCGTCACAAGTGAGGGGAAGTAAAACCCCTTGGTCATTAGAGGCGACCGAAGGAACATCTTATTCCCAATAATATTAGCCGCATCAAAGTCCCGCTTGTTTACAAAACACCAGACCAACAATGCCCGTAAGTTGTTCACCTAAAGTGTTGCCCGTGGGCAAGAATCTGCTAAAAATTATAGTGAACTAGCACTTAGCTTCCCAAGTGAAAGAGCAGGAATGGAGGGTGATGTTCTCCCTTATCCAGATCGGTTGTCCCCCTACGCAGATTGTCTCAATGAGCGTGTCCCAATTGACTCCTGGGGAGGCATGGTAGTAATCAGTGTCGCCCGTGAACCGTGGCAGCTGCAGGACATGACGAATATTTGCTATGGAGGCCTCTACCACTTTGCCTCGAACAATCATGGAGCGACACATGTGTTTCGGGAAATTCGCATAGAACTCCCGGACAACCATTAAGTTGGCTGTTTCAGGATCCTCAAACAAGAACTCCATCCCCCTTCGTCTGATCTCCTCGTACATATCCGGGTTTTCAACCTGTAGTGCTGCCCGATCTACCGCCACCTCAGGGACACAACTCTTTGTAGGCTTCACATTAAATCGGTCCTCCGCCTCCTGCGATTCAAAACGGGAGGCGTCCCAAGTCGGTGCTTCAGAAGTGCCACCGGTGTTTCGACGCTTTCGGCGGGCCATAGTACCTGCAATCAAATCAGTACAACAATCAGATTCAGCCTAGCAAAGTGCCAGTCGGATGGGTACTCAGACTTCGCCACCCACTGTCACTAAACAACTCAAATTTGCCAAACATGGCCAGTACACAACATTCAGGGGGGCATCCATGTCAAAACATACAATTCACGCCCCCACAATACTACATTTGCTTCAAGTTCCAACGTAATACCCCACGCAGGCCCCCAAAACAGTGATAACTACCAAGTAAGGCCACAAACTACCCACATAGGCCCCCAAAACAGAGTAATTTCACATATAAGGCAACACCCATGCTACATTAGCCACCCCACCCCACACAAGAATTTTCGATTATGGACCACACCTCCACCTATCACAAAATCAACTAAAAGTGGCCATCCCCACCATATACACACAACAATTGGTGAATACCACCCATTATGCAACAAGAACTAAGATCTACTCCCTAATAACAAAGAAAAAGTAAAAAAATTGCGAAAAGGACAAAGAGAAATTTTGGAAGACTTACTTGAAATTGGAAACAATGGTGGACTTGGGGAGAGAGGAGAAGAGAGGAAGATGGGGAGAGGAAGGGAATTTCCGTTGGGGGAGGAAGACGAAGGGGAAGGGGGAGGGGATGTTGGGTTTTAATGGGGGTGGGGTAATAAAGAAGAAGAGAGGAAGAAGAAGGGGAGAGTGGGGGTCGTTTGGAGAGAAGATAGAGAAAGGAGTGGGGTGTTGTTGGGTTAGTGCGGGATAGTGGGGGTTTGAATTTAAGAAAATGAAAAACTTAAGAAAAAAGAAAAAAAAATTCGGTTAGTACTTACCTGGGTCTGCCGCGGGCGCGGTACCAAAAGTTCAGAGAGGCCCTTTGGCCGCGGTCGCGGTGAAAAAATCTGAGGCTCTTTTCTTTGTTTTGCAACTTATTTAGTAATTTTACCTCGTTCTGTACCTTACCATATTCGTGCTATGCCCAGGCTTTTGGTTCAACACCCTCCCCAACTATCCTGCATACACAACAACATGTTAGAAATTACAACTATCATGGGTTGCCTCCCAAGCAGCGCTTGATTTAACGTCGTGGCACGACGGGTAAAACAATCAATGGGTTGCCTCCCATGAAGCGCCTGATTTAATGTCACGGCACGACGCAGAATGAGCGCATTTAAGAATCGCTCAACCTCTGTGGTTCATCGAGACGTGCCACAAACAACTCTTTCATTTCATCCATTCCCACATACATTTTTAGTCGTTGGCCATTAACCTTGAAGGTGTTGGTGCCATTTTCACTTGTTATTTACACAGCCCCAGACGGGAACACTTCTTTAACATAGAACGGCCCAGACCATCGGGACTTAAGCTTACCAGAAAACAGTCTCAACCTTGAATTATACAATAATACCTTGTCTCCCGGTTTGAAATGTATGTCCACAATGTGCTTGTCATGTAGCCTCTTCATTCTTTCCTTGTATAGCCGCGTACTTTCAAAAGCGTGATATCTGAATTCCTCTAGCTCATGCAGCTCTGTCAGTCTATTTTCCCCAACAGTAGCGAGGTCCATGTTCAATTGCTTTAAGGCCCACCAAGCTCGATGTTCTAGCTCCACAGGCAGATGACAGGCCCTCCCAAATACCAACTTGAATGGGGACATACCGATTGGTGTTTTCAATGCGGTCCTATAGGCCTAGAGTGCATCGTCAAGCTTTTTCTCCCAATCAGTTCTTGTGGCGTTTACAGTTTTTGTGAGCACACTCTTGATCTCTCGGTTAGAGACCTCTACCTGTCTGCTTGTTTGGGGGTGATACGGGGTAGCCACCCTGTGGCGCACATTATATTTAGCCAGCAACTTCTCAAAGACACAGTTGCAAAAGTGTGTGCCTCCATCACTATTAATGGCTCTCGGAATCCCATAACCGGGTGAAAATATTCTTCTTCAAAAACCCCACCACCACTTTCGAATCATTGGTGGGGAATGCTGCAGCTTCCACCCATTTGGACATGTAATCTAAAACAACAAGTATGTACTTATTACCGTAAGAGCTGACAAAGGGACCCATGAAATCGATCCCCCAAACATCGAACACCTCAACTTACTGAATTGGGTTCATAGGCATCTCATGTCGACGGGATATGTTTCCCGTTCTTTGGCATTCATTGCATCCTTTTACCCATTGGTGGGCATCCTTGAAAATTGTTGGCCAGTAGAAACCGACCTCTAACACCTTTGCTGCTGTCCGGACTCCTCCAAAGTGTCCCCCATAAGGTGACGCGTGACAACACTGCAAAACCGAAATTGTTCTATCTCGGAGACGCATCTCCGGATCATGTTATCAATACAAATTCTGAATAAATACGGGTTGTCCCAATAATAATTTCTGCAGTCACGATAAAATCATTTCTTTTGCACAGAGGAGAGCTCATAAGGGTCGATGCAACATGCAAGGTAATTAGCAATATCTGCGTACCATGGCATCTCTTCCACACTTGTGGCCAGTAGCTGCTCATCTGGAAAGGTTTCCAGAATATCCTCAGACTCAGGTGCCTTTTCAGCACCTTCAAGTCGTGATAAATGATCAGTGACTTGGTTATCTGTTCCCTTACGGTCACGAATCTCCAAGTCGAACTCTTGTAAGAGTAGCACCCAACGAATTAGATGCGACTTAGACTCTCTTTTCTCAACTAAGTACCGAATGGCTGCGTGATCAGTGTACACAATCACCTTTGACCCGATCAGGTAAGACCTGAACTTGTCAAAGGCAAACACTACAGCCAACATCTCTTTTTCTGTTACCGTGTAATTCAGCTGAGCTCCACTCAATGTCCTACTTGCGTAGTAAATTGGGTGAATTACCTTGTCTCTCCGCTGCCCCAACACGGCTCCCACAGCATAGTCACTAGCATCACACATGAGCTCGAGCGGTTGCTCCGAGTCGGGGGCAACTATAATCGGTGATGTGACTAACAGCTTCTTTAGCTCCTCAAAACCCACCTTGCAATCATCAGAAAACACAAATGGGTTATCTTTTTCTAGCAACTTATAAAGAGGGTTGGCAATTTTGGAGAAATCCTTGATGAATCGCCGGTAGAATCCGGCATGTCCCAGGAAGCTACGAATAGCTTTGACTGTCGTTGGCGATGGAAGTTTTTCAATCACCTCGACCTTGGCTCTGTCCACCTGAATACCTTTACTCGAAACCAAATGCCCCAAGATGATTCCTTCTTGTACCATGAAATGGCACTTCTCCCAATTCAGCACCAGGTTCGTCTCTATACACCTCTTCAGCACACAGTTTAAATTTGCTAGGCATTCATCAAACGAATTTCCAACCACTGAGAAGTCGTCCATGAAGACCTCCATGATATCTTCCACCATGTTTGTGAAAATGGCCATTATGCACCGTTGGAATGTTGCAGGTGCATTGCAGAGGCCAAAGGGCATCCTTCTGAAAGCAAACACCCCATAAGGGCATGTGAAGGAGGTCTTTTCCCTATCCTCCGGGGCAATAGAAATCTGGTTGTAGCCCGAATACCCGTCAAGGAAACAAAAGTGAGACCTCCCTACTAGCTGGTCGAGCATCTGATCAATGAAGGGAAGTGGGAAGTGATCTTTGCGGGTGGCAAGATTCAACTTTCGGTAGTCCATGCATATTCTCCAACCCGTGATGGTTCTGGTGGATATAAGCTCGTTTTTATCATTATTTACCACCGTCATACAACCCTTCTTTGGTACACACTGTACTGGGCTAACCCAACTGCTGTCAGAGATGGGGAAAATGATTCTTGCATCTAACCACTTTATAATTTCCTTCTTCACCACTTCCTTCATATTCGGGTTCAAGCGCCTTTGGTGTTCCCTGGAAGGTTTGTGTACCTCTTCCAGGAGAATCTTATGCATGCAATAGGCTGGGCTGATCCCTTTGATATCTGCCATGGTCCACCCAATGGCAGTCTTGCACTTTGAGAGTACCTGTAACACTTGTTGCTCCTGCACATCTAACAAACCAGATGAGATAATAACAGGTAATGTAGAGTTAGGTCCAAGAAATGCATACCTGAGATGGGCTGGTAAAGGCTTCAACTCTAACTTGGGTGGTTCTTCAACTGAGGGCTTGGATGGCGGACTCTATCTCTTTTCTAAGTGTAAAGGTTCAATTTCGAGAGTCCTCGGCCATACCTCTTTTCCTTCCAGATCTAAGACCCACTCTGCCAAATCCTCACCATTCACATCATTTAAGTTCATCAAACATGCAGCCAAAGTGTCCCCAACAGTCAGGGACGCATCATCTTCGTCCAGTATCACGTCCACGGCGTCCACGAGAGAGCAGTTAGCGAACTCACTTGGTCGCCTCATATACTTCTGCACGTTGAACGTGATTTCTTCATCATTGAGCCTCATCTTAAGCTCACCAGTCTAACAATCGATAAGGGCTGCCTGTGGCCAAGAATGGCCTTCCCAAGATTATGGGAATTTCTTCATCTACCCGACAGTCTAAGATCACAAAATCAGCAGGGAACACAAATTTCCCCACTTGCACTAACACATCGTCCAGAATACCCGATGGTCTCTTCACCGTCCTATCAGCAAGTCGCAACAACATGGATGTAGGCCTGGCTCTATCAATCCCCAATCTTTTATAGATGGCTAGCGGCATCAGATTGATGCTGGCCCCCAAGTCACGTTGAGCTCTGGCGAAAGCAAAGTTGCCAATAGTACAAGGAATTGTAAAACTCCCTGGGTCAGACAACTTTTCAACAATAGGACGCCTCACCACCGCACTACAAGTCTGGGTAAGGGTGACAGTAGATAGATCTTGGAAGTCAAATTTTCTGGACATCAAGTCCTTCATCATTTTAGCGTAGCTAGGCATTTCCTTCAAAGCATCAATCAATGGGATATTTACCTGTATTTTCTTTAACATGTCCAAGAACTTCTTGTACTGCTCATCCTTCTGGTATTTTGCTAGCCTTTGAGGGAATGGGGTTGGCGGTCTCTTCTTTCCTGTTATCTGTTCTTTTTCTTTTTCAACCGCCACCTCTACTACCGGCTCTGAGATTTCCTCCAGTTCATTTTCAGCTTCACTTTGCTTGCTGGATTTTCCTTCAACTGACTGCACTGTGACCTTTCTCAAAGGAGTCCCGTCATCAATTTTAATAGGCACTTGCACTAGCGTATCTGTCTGTTTGCTCTCACGTACCCTCTCCTGCTTCAAGTCTAGGTCTCTGCCATTGCGAAGACTCACTGCTATTAGTTGCTTTGGGCCCTGGTCCCTTGGATTCACCTGAGTATCAACAGGTAAAGTTCCATGAGGATGATTGTGCACTGCATTTGAAATTTTCCCCAGCTGTACCTCAATGTTTTTAATGGATGAGTCATGGGCATCTACTATTTCGCCGATCTTGGAAGTTGACCCAATCACTTGTTGTATCATACCTTCTAACCTGGAGAACCCATCTTCTTGTCTCCCCCATGTTTCTGTTGAGGGGGATTATAAGCTTGTTGCTGAGCCTGCTTGTTGTATCCCTGAGATTGTTGGTAAGGTGCCATGTTACCGTTATTGTGCTGCAGGTGGGGTGGTCTGTAAGGTTGAACCTGCTGACCCCAATTCTGACCTCCCTGTCTCTGACCTCCATAATTAGACACATAGTTCATGTCTTCCGGAAAAGGAGCTTGATTGCAGTCTGCATTCCAGTGATTACCCATAGGTTGACTTATGCACGATGTGCATAATCCCCCATTGGTAGTGTCCACAATATGAACCTACTGCTTCACGCCTGATTCCTCCACCTTCTTTGTGAGAATACTCATCTGATTCATCAATGTAACCATGTTCTCAGTCATAGTGTTAGATGGGTCTAATGGCACTGAGTGAACAATTGGGGTGATAGGTGCACCCCTAGTGGTCCACCTTGAATTTTGTGCCACAATGTCAAGTAAGCTCTGGCACTCTCTCCACGTCTTGCTGAGATACGATCCACCTGCTGATGCATCTACATTGGCTTTCACACTATCAGCTAGCCCCATATAGAACCTTTGCCCCAACATCTGCTCAGGAATACAATGATGTGGGCAAATAACCAACATCCCTTTAAATCTCTCCCATGTCTCTTGCAGCGTTTCCATGGGCTGCTGTGTGAAACTGATTATCTCATCGATCTACTGTGATGTCTTGTTGGGTGGATGAAATTTTCCCAAAAATTGCTTGACCAATTCCTCCCATGTAGTAATAGAATTGATTGGGAGGGAATTCAGCCAAGTCTGAGCAACCCCTGTTACCGAGAACGGAAACAATAACAGTCTTAGACCATCCGGGGTAACATTTGGTTGTCGCTAGGTTTTGCATATGGACAGAAAGTTCTTCAAATGCTGCTGAGGGTCCTCGGCATATGACCCCGAAAATAGCCTCTTATTATGCAACAAATGAAGTATATTATTCGTGATCTGAAAAGACTCTGCTTTAATCTGGGGGACCACAATTGCGGTTGCCAAGTTATCAGCTGTGGGTTGCGCCCAGTCATAAAGTGTCCCTCAGGTGCAATGGGCGCCTGAGGCGCAACATTTCTTATTGCAAGGTTGACCAGCCCATCACCAATAACCTCACCATCAATATTAACTCTGTTGTTCAGTTTTGCCATATCAAATTCTATTGGTTCAATGTTTGTTTGTCATTTGCTTCTCCGATTGGCTCTATTCACGACCCTGAAAACGTTTTTGGGGTCTGGTAAAGCTTCAACAACGTCACAAGTTCTCGAAGCGTTCCTAGGCATGCACCTATACCACCGGTTCAACAAACATTAGAAATTCAATAAATGAGTGAAATTAAAGAAACTTGACTATAATAAAGAATTTTTGTATTTTTCTTCAACTGTCCTTGATAATACCGTTAAATCCCTGGCAACGGCGCCAAAATTTGATCACGCTCAACTGTGTATAATGAAAGACTACGCGGGCGTTGCCAATATAACCAGGGGTATTATGCCCAGAGTCGATCCCGCAGGGAGTTAACGTATCAAGAAAAGCCGCTTCAAAGTACTAAATTCTTACTTAATCAACTTCCGCAACTTTATGAATAATAAGAGATGTTGTAATTACTATTATCGTTAACCAAAATGATAAACTAGGATTAAATAACAAGTAGATGTAAACTATTGGAATACAGGTCTAAGGCAATGGTTTCCCCCGTTGGTTCTTTCCCTAGTTGTATGTTCCTATAGCTTTGATTTGGTTGTCTCTATCAATCATGAACTCTCCAGTTATCGTAAATATTTCTCAAGCATTTATGACAATTTACTAGACGCACTCTCTCGAGCTACGCCAGCTATATTTGCGTTACAGTTTACTTTAGATTGCACCCGAGGTATATTATCTCTAACCCAACCTCTAAACTCTCGGTTATGACTCTCGTCTATACTCCGGGAGTGGTGTTGTTCAACAACAACCTAAATATGCACTCTTTCTCAAGCAAATACATAATAAATAGGAACAGCTAGTTAAGGGCCCTTCAACTAACTACAATCAAAACGAAGTTGAACAAATAGAGGTTAATACCCAATTCACAACTATATTACATGCCAACAAATTCATCTCCAACGGGTTCCACCAAAACCTTAGATTAAAGTATTTAGCTACTCATAATAATAACAAAAACTACAAAAGAATTCATAGTCAATGGTAAAAGAACAAAAGAGGAGAATAAAGATTGATGCCCAATTTTCCTCCTTGCTTCTTGCCCTTGCTTTTGATGTTTTCCACTTTTAAAAACTGATTCTCTCCCTTCTTGGCGAATTCCTTAAGTTTATATAGGGTTTAGGGCTTAAAATCCCGTGTTTTGCACTTTAGTCCCTGAAGTTTACGTGTCGTGCCGCGGTCGCACCGCGGTTACGCCAGGACCGCGGCCAAACAGGTTCTCTGAATCTGAGACTGCTTCCTACCGCGGTTGCACCGCGCCCACGCCTGGACCGCGGCAGGCCTGCTTCAGCTTTGCTTTTGCATATTATTTGGTGCACTTTGTGGGTATTAGTTGATTGGCCTCCTTTTTTCCCATAATTGACTCCAAAAATATTCCAACGTCCTTTTCTTGTGATATATCACCTGCAATGCATGAAAAGCACTAATCAGAGCATTTTGTTATCAATATGTACATTAAAAACGATACAAAATGTGGTTCCTTAGGGTCCTAATTATAGTAAAATTCACCTATTATTACACTTCAGCATAACTGCTGAAGTTTTCCTCTAATTAAGGTTTTTTAATAAGTTTTTGCTCAAGTTTTTGATTTATTTGCTAAACAAGCTTAATTTTTTGGTTTATTTGCTAAACAAGCTGAATTTTTTTTATTTATTAAACTTCAGCACTAATAATATGCTTAAGTTATGTACTGCGTTCTATAGTTTTTTGATGAGTTTTTCCAAAAGCTTCAGCATATATGCTGACGTTATTTAGTTCATTTTTCAAACACTTCAGCATAAATGCTGAAGTTTTCTTTTAATTAAGGTATTTTTTGACTTTATAGAGAAATAATATTAAAAAAAGCGCAGAAAAATATTCAAACAAAAAAATTAATATTCATTGATTTAAGAATAGATAAACAAAAAAAAACGTAATAATCGCCCATAAATTTAAAAAAAAAAACATAATAACCAAAAATAAAAACTAAACATCCATATCATCATCATCATCATCATCACATTATGTGCTGAAATCCCAGGCGAAGTCAACTTATTCAACTTGTGACTGCTTACATTCCAACATGATGAATTACCCTGTCCACATGCAATTGCTGCTATTAATAAGAGATATTTGCAAAAATATGATTACTGCTCAAAATGGTATTCAAAGGAAACATGGTTCAAAATATATGAAGGTCATGTGAATACCGTGGGAGATCAAAAATCATGGGATATTCCACCAAATGTAGAATATGAGATCACAAAACCTCCCGATGTGGAGATTTTACAAGGAAGAAGACAAAAGAAGAGGCATATTCTAGCGACTGAATCAGTACCATGGAAGTCTACCAAATGTACTCGATGTAAACAAATTTGGCATAACAGAACAACTTGCTTATCTTCTCCAGCACCTCATCCATATTGCAAGAAACACGCTGAGAAATACTCTAACGTTCAATAATTCTTGGTCTGAATTTAGACTTTCATTTTTGTATAATATATTTAAATTGTGATTGTTTTCGTACAAACAAAAAAAACTCTTGCCCTCTTTTATATATTGCTGAAGTACAAACCACTAATTTTTTGTTGCGCATGCTTACATGTTTGGTTGTATTTTTAAAAAGT
>ML250221.1:0-52798 GCA_005239495.1 Nicotiana undulata | reverse complement strand
CTCTGCGATCGCGGAGCAAGGGCTGCGATCGCAGAGAAGAAAACACCAGACACCAGAAACCAGAAACCAGAAACCTGCAACATCACACCAGATTTTTGACTCTTTGACACCCCGTTAGCTACCCGAAACTCACCCGAGCCCTCGGGTCTCGAAACCAAAAGCACACACGACTCCCAAAACATCTTACAGACTTATTCAAGCATTTAAATCACCAAAATATCATCAAGAACATCGAATCAAACCTCACAACTCTTAGAATTTTTCTCAAACTTCATAAACTTCTAAATTTCCCATTTTTAATCCGAATCACGTCGTTTCAAGTCCGTTTCACACCAAATTTCACAGATAAGACAAATAACATATAATAAACCTGTTCCAGGCTCCGGAACCTTAATAGGGGCCCGATAACACGGTTTTCACTTATTAATTCATTTTCAAATTCCTTTATTATTTCCAGAAAACAATTTCCTTTAAAAAATTCATTTCTCGGGCTTGGGACATCGGAATTAGATTCCGGGCATATGCCCAAGTCCCATATTTTCCTACGGACCCTCCGGGATCGTCACATCACGGGTCCGGGTCCGTTTACCAAAAATATTGACCAAAGTCAACTTTATTCATTTAATTATCATAAATTCTATTTTTCATCCAATTTCAATATAAAGGCTTCCCGACTACACGCCCGGGTTGTGCACGCATATCGAGGTGAGATTAACGGAGGCTTTCGGGGCCTCGAAATAAAGATTTAGCTAGGATTACTTAGGATGACCTTTTGGGTCATCAAACTGGGGTTTCGTAGAGACAACCCAAAGAGAAGGAGAAAATTCCTAAGAACCACTGGTCCTAGCTGGAAACAAAGGAACCTTACTCGGACGGCCATGGATGGCCGGAGAATAGCATGAGAGGTCATGGGAGATGAGTGAACTGCTTCAGGTTCTCTTGAGGCCCTTAGGGTAATGATAATCTGGCGTGGAAGGAGAGCCACATGCTAGGTGTGGTGGTGAGACCACATGGTCACCGGCAAAGTAACGGCAAGCGAGGACTACAGCGGCTCTAACAGAGAGCGTTTGAGAGAGATGAGAGAAGAGGACGGCGGAATGTAACGAGAGAATGAGAGAGGGGAAGTGAGGGTTTGGGGTAGGTCGTTTAGGATTAATTAAGGAAAGGGGTAATCTGAGCCGTTGATCAAAATTGATCAACGGTTTAGATTAAAACACAAGTTGGGTCGGGTGATTTTATTGGATTGGGCCTGGGGTATTGGATTAATTTAATTGGGATTGGGGCCAGATTTAATTAGGCTATCTTTACCTACAATTTAAACAATATTTTGAGGATAAATTGGGTATCAACAGCTTTCCCTCTTTATGCGGAAAGGATGAAAGAGTTGTTAGGTAAAGATATGATGGTCAATTTTAACCGAGCGAAATAGTTTGAAGGGATTTAGGCCGCACCCTGGTTTCCGAGCTGCCTACATATCCCTGGTCTTACAGAAATCAGGCCATATGTAGTTCACGAGTCATCAGCGAAGTATACCGATAAAGTTGTACAAGAACAGATGCGAAGTACAGGGTTAGGTGAACAAACGGCTAACGAGGTAGTTTGGAGAACTGGAGCGGGACCGCTCCTACTAGGATAGCCGCTGCTTGCCGGATTACCTGCAAATGAACAATACAAGCATATATTGTGTATAATCTAAACATGATGCAAGTTCCCGTTGGACCATGAATGTTGTTTTTGAACGGTTAAGGATGGCGTCCTCCTACCATGATCTCCCCGGCCATGAATCGCTTGATGCAGGATTCATAGGCTATGAAATGATGTTCTCGGGCCATGAGGATGGTGCCTTCGAACCATGACGCCTTTGAATAATGATATGCAAAATGATTAGAGATATCCCTAGGCCATGACATGGTGTTCTCGGGCTATGGAGATGGTGCCTCCGAACGATGACGCCTTTGAATAATGATATGCAAAATGATTAGAGATATCCCTAGGCCATGACATGGTGTTCTCGGGCTATGGAGATGGTGCCTCCGAACGATGACGCCTTTGGATAAGTTGGCGATCTTCATCCCATGAAGATGCAATAGTGTGATGCTGACAAGACAAAGCTTAGTCTTGCGAATTAAAAGGGCAGAGCTTAGCCCGAAAGGAAGCGAAGTAAATGGTGCTTGAGATAGTAGTCATTTTTGAAAAGTAAATTGGAGGCAGCGTTTAGCCTCGGAAGGTAGAATAGTAGCCTTATGCCATGTAGGTGGAGGTAAGGCTTAACCTCGGAAGGCAGAATGGTAGCCTTATGCAAGAATGAAATGCAAGTGGAGACAATGCTTAGTCTTAGAAGGCATAATGGTAGCCTTATTCAAGAATGCAATGCAAGTGGAGACAACACTTAGTCTCGGAAGGCAGAATGGTAGCCTTATGCAAGATGCGAATGGAGGTAGAGTTTAACCTCGGAAGGAAGAAAGGTAGCCTTATACAAGATGCGAATGCAGATAGAGACAATGTTTAGTCTCGAAAGACAGAAATGTAGCCTTATGAAAGAATGCGAATGCGGATGGAGACAACGTTTAGTCTCGGAAGGCAGAATCGTAGCCTTATGCAATGCAGATGGAGACGACGTTTAGTCTCGAAAGAGCAGAATAGTAGCCTTATGCAATGCAGATGGAGGTAGAGTTTAACCTCGGAAGGCAGAATAGTAGCCTTATGCAGAAAAGGATAAATGCCGGTAGGAATTCTTGACTGGTAATAAATTGTGGCATTGTGATTGTCGAGGGATTGTGACTGCGGGGCATCATTTGTATTGCTAATAGGTGACAACAAGTATGATGGGTTTGAGAAGCGTGTCTTTGAATGATATCTATCCTTTGGGAAGGTAGTATGTTTTGGGCTTTTGCAAACTTTGTACCTGCATCCAAAGAAAAATCATGAGTTCCGTAAAGGGGGAAGGTTAGTTCGTATCCCCGCTGGCTCTGCTTGACTCGTTCGGCTCGATCTGATGATACTGTCTGTATCATTGGGTAGCGTTTTCTAAACAAGCTGTTTCAAGAGATAAGTATGCATGAATTTGTAAAAGTATAACATAAACATATAATCTATAATAGTTTTAGATGAACCTACGACCGTGACACGGTTCAAGACATTGCAACCTCTTCTACTACGGAATTTTGAGGGTCCTCCTCAAAATTCTGCCCCAGTTTGATGGGTGAATACTTTTGACTGTTGCTCGTGCGGCGATCTTCTGAACTTGCTTCAGAATTTTGAGGGTCCTTCTCAAAATTCTGCCCCAGTTTCCAATTACGAGGAAAAATGAAATTTTATTGAATTGTGACCGAACCCATAGGGCTGCCTACATATACCCTCTTAAACGGGAATCAGGCCAGGCGTAGTTCAATTTACAATATTGATAGAAGTATAAATGGTTACACATAATAACGTTTGACTGCATCTGAATTGATCGGTTTTGGTCAGACTTCTCCGTCTATCTCTGCAAGTATAAGTGCTTTTCCTGTGAGCACTCGGTGAACCATGTACGGGCCCTGCCAGTTGGGAGAGAATTTCCCCTTGGCTTCGTCTTGATGTGGAAAGATTTTCTTTAACACCAGCTGCCCTGGTGTGAATCGTCTCGTCTTGACTTTCTTGTTGAAGGCTCTAGACATTCTATTCTGATAAAGTTGACCATGACATACTACATTTATCCTTTTCCCATCTATGAGGGCCAGTTGCTCATAACGGCTCTTTACCCACTCTGCATCGCTGAGCTCAGCTTCTTGCATAATCCTTAGAGATGGAATCTCAACTTTGGTAGGAAAAACAACTTCTGTACCATAAACTAGCATATAGGGAGTTGCCCCTGTTGATGTGCAGACTGTAGTGCGGTATCCCAATAGGGCAAACGATAACTTCTCATGCCACTGCTTGTGCTTTTCTATCATCTTCCTTAGTATCTTCTTGATGTTTTTGTTGGCGGCCTCTACAGCTCCGTTCATCTGAGGTCTGTATGCTGTGGAGTTCTTGTGCTTGATCTTGAAAGTTTCGCACATAGCTTTCATCAAGTCACTGTTAATACTAAAACCATTGTTGGTGATGATCGACGCTGGAACTCTGAACAGACAAACAATGCGGTCGCGGACAAAGTCAGCCACAACTTTCTTAGTAACTGCTTTCTGGGAGGCTGCCTCGACCCATTTAGTGAAGTAATCTATGGCCACCAGAATGAACCTGTGTCCGTTGGAGGCGGCAAGCTCGATTGGTCCAATAACATCCATGCCCCAGGAGGCAAACGACCATGGTGAGCTTGTTGCATTGAATTCATTTGGAGGTACCTTTATCATATCTCCGTGACAACGGTGGCATTTCCGAACATACTGGATGTAGTCTGTTTCCATAGTCATCCAATAGTAACCAGCTCGGAGTATCTTCTTTGCCAGAACAAAACCGTTCATATGTGGACCCCAGGTCCTAGCATGAATTTCTTCCAGTAGTTTTGATGCTTCTTTTGCGTCGACACACCTTAATAATCCCAAGTCGGAAGTCCTCTTATACAAGATTACTCCACTGTGAAAGAAGTTTTTAGACAACCTCCGAAGTGTGCGTTTCTGAGTGGAATTTGCAAGCTCTGGGTAATCTCCTTTTGACAAATACTCTTTGATATCATGAAACCAAGGATTTCCGTCCGCTTCTTCTTCAACATGCGCACAGTAGGATGACTGATTGTGAATCTTCACCGGAATAGGGTCAATGAAATTTTGTCCGGATGCTGGATCATTGAGGACAAGGTAGCCAAAGCATCGACGTAGATATGGTAGTATTTTGGGACATGCCGGAACTCTATCTTTGTGAACCTCTTTCTTAATTCCTGTACATGATGTAGATATGGTAGTATTTTGGAATTCTTTGTTGCCCATTCTCCTTGCACCTGATGTACCAATAAGTCTGAATCACCAATCACTAACAACTCTTGGACGTTCATATCAGTGGACATGTTGAGCCCTAAGATACAGGCTTCATACTCTGCCATATTGTTGATGCAGGGGAACTTGAGCTTGGCGGATACCGGATAATGCTGACCGGTTTCTGATATTAAGACTGCTCCAATGCCAACTCCTTTGAAGTTTGCTGGTCCATCAAAGAACATCCTCCAACTGTCGTAGGATTCTGCAATGTCTTCTCATACGAATGATACCTCCTCATCGGGGAAATACATTTTTAGGGGTTCATATTCTCCGTCCACATGGTTCTCAGCGAGGTAGTCTGCCAGTGCATGTCCCTTGACTACTTTCTGAGTTACATAAACAATGTCGAACTCGCTCAGCAGGATTTGCCACTTGGCTAGCTTGCCAGTGGGCATGGGATTCTGAAAGATGTACTTCAAGGGTTCCATCCTTGATATGAGATATGTGGTGTAGGCACAGAAGTAGTGCCTCAACTTTTGAGCAACCCAAGTCAAAGCACATCAAGTGCGTTCCGGAAGAGAATACCGAGCCTCATACAGAGTGAACTTCTTGCTGAGGTAATAAATAGCTTACTCCTTCCTTCCTGTTTCATCATGTTGCCCCAGAACGCAACCGAAAGCTCCATATAATATGACAAGGTAGAGTAACAGAGGTCTATATGGCTCAGGCGGTACCAGGACTGGCGATGTTGACAAATATTCCTTGATTCTGTTAAAGGCCCTTTGGATATCATCGGTCCACTTGGTCACGACGTCCTTCTTCAGCATCTTTAAGATCGGCTCACATATGACTGTAGATTGTGCTATAAACCGACTGATGTAATTAAGCCTTCCTAAGAAACTCATCACATCTTTCTTGTTCCTCGGCGGTGGTAATTCTTGAATGGCTTTGACCTTTGACGGATCCAATTCTATTCCCCGGCGGCTCACAATAAATCCCAGCAACTTCCCGGCAGGAACCCCGAATGCACACTTCGCGGGATTCAGCTTCAGATTGTATTATCGCAACCTATTGAAGAACTTTCTCAAGTCTTCTATGTGATCAATGGCTTTCTTGGACTTTATAATAACATCATCCACGTATACTTAGATCTTCTTGTGAATCATGTCGTGGAATATGGTGGTCATAGCCCTCATGTAGGTGGCCCCTGCATTCTTCAGGCCAAATAACATCATCTTGTAACAGTACACTCCCCACGGCGTAATGAAAGCCGTTTTCTCAGCATCTTCCTCATCCATCCAAATCTGATGATAACCAACAAAGCAATCCACGAATGATTGTAGTTCATGCTTGGCGCAATTGTCAATCAGGATGTGTATATTTGGCAAGGGGAAGTCGTCTTTCAGACTAGCCCGATTAAGATCCTGGTAGTCGACACAAACTATGACCTTCCCGTCCTTCTTCGACATAGGTAAAATGTTGTTTAACCATGTTGGGTACTCGACTACCCTGAGAACCTTGGCGTTGATCTGCTTGGTAACTTCTTCCTTGATTCAAACTCATATCAGGTTTGAACTATCTGAGCTTTTGCTTTACCCGTGGACACATTGGATTGGTTGGAAGTTTGTGAGCCACAATAGACGTACTTAGACCAGTCATGTCATCATACGACCAGGCGAAGATGTCCTCAAATTCCTTCAGAAACTCTGTGTATTCTTTCTTTTCTGACGGTGACAGATGAATGCTGATCCGTGTTTCCTTGATGTTTTTTGAATTTCCCAGGTTGATAACCTCAGTCTCATCCAGGTTGGACTTAGGTCTGTTCTCAAAGTTTTCAACTTCTTTGACAATCTCGTCGGGTATATCATCTTCCTCTGAATCGATATCCGTTTTCTGCGTTGTCTCATTGCATGTCACAGTCATCGGTTCATCAAGATAAGTGATAGTAATGCTGTATAGATAAAGTAATGAGAGAAAACAATAGTAATAAATAAGAGAAATTAGAAAATGCTTTGATAAATCGAACACCTATTTTGAACATTGAGGATCTTATTGCAGGAATTGAGAAACGCGGAAAGAAAAAATCATTTTAGTAAATTAAACAGTAAATATTGCTTGTTTTAGCCTTGCTACCCCGAGGCTTGTCGAGCTTTGGTTGTCCTGATATACCAGTTCTTGAGGTATGTCCCTCTGCTTACAACCTGTATGGAAGGGCCTTCCTCCCCCTCCTCCTCGAGAACAACACAACAATCCATATCATCATCCTCCAAGAATAAATTCCTCAATGCAGCGAGTGCTTCTTCTTCGTCTAACCCATAAATAATGTCGGCCTATTGGAAGGTCTGCTCCAGATGCGGTATCGGCTGCTCCAGTGGGTAGTAAGGACCGCGCCAAGGTGGCGACCAGTTTTTGTACTCTTTCCAAGTGTAGTCGTATCCCAGACCGGAAGTGGTGCCATGGTTTTTGATCTTGATAGGTTTGGAGATTCCTTGAAGGTTCTTGCCGAGCCCTTTGCAAGGCTCGTACCCACTCCAGTTTAGTATACTCTCGATTTTGCTATCCCACCATTTGTCCTTGTCGACGACATTGACTCGTTCAACATGGTGATATGTTTCTCCACCCAGATTTCTTCTTCCTCCGATCACCGGAATAGTCTGGCGATTGTAAATAAGGTTGCTACCGTCACCATGAATAATCACCTCTTGGTGGTTCCACTCGAACTTCACTGCCTGATGTAGCATTGATGCTACGGCCCCAGCAACATGGATCCAGGGGCGTCCCAATAACAGATTGTAGGATGTTGGCACATCTATCACTTGGAAGTCAACCTCGAACCAAGTTGGTCCCATTTGCAGGCATAGGCTTATCTCACCAATGGTGGACCTTTGAGATCCATCGAAAGCTTTCCCATTGATTGCTATATCCTTTATCTCATGCAGACCTTTACCCAATTTCTTGAGCGTTATCAACGAACAAATGTTAAGACTGGATCCTCCAATGGTGATGTGCAGTGCTTTGTTGTGCCCCAATCCTTCAGGTGGTAACTCGTCTTCATGGAAGGTGATTTTGTGACTTTCCAACACCTGGCCCACCATGTTGGCCATTTCCCCACTAGCGATGTTGTTTGGTACATACGCTTCACTCAACACCTTCAATAGAGCACTTCGGTGCGTCTCAGAATTCTGCAACAAAGAGAGGATAGATATTTGCGCTGGCGTCTTGTTCAGCTGGTCGATGACCGAATACTCCTTAGCTTGTACTTTCCTCCAAAGGTCATCCAGACCTGTTTCAATAAGGGGAGGCCAGTTGGCATCCTACTTGCTTGATTCGGCTAGGTGCTCAGGGGTGTAGACCCTACCAGTTCTCGTCATACCCTGTGCTGCGACAACTTCCTCAGTTTTGACATTGCCTTTCCTTCTTGCCTCGGTTGTATAGTCCCAAGGGATAGCATTGGTATAGAAGGGTGGAGTGGTTGACATTGCCACTGGAATTGGTGCGGCTATCCTTAATTTAAATAGAACATGTACCTTGGGTGGCAAGACTGCAACCTCAAATGGTGCGGGCGCATTTGCCAAAGATACGAACTCAACTTCAATTGGTGAAGGTGTCTTTGCGGGTGGCGCTGCTTCAAACTCAAGAGGTATGGACATGTTTACCTCAGCATCCTAGATGGTTGAATCTGGACTATGATCGAGTTGAGAGTGACTGCTGGTTTCTTTGGATCATCGCCTTCTGCGATCAACCTGATTGATCCCTCGGGATCCCAATCATCTTCTATCTCAATCATATGGATACCTCCACCCTTATGGTCTGGCAGAGGGTTGTTGCGGACGTTCGGAGCGGGCTCCTTTGCCACAATGATTTTGTTATCGATCAAGGACTGTATCTTATTTTTCAAAGAGCGGCATTCATCGATGGTGTGTCCCATCATGCCGGAATGGTATGCACAAGACTTTTTTGGGTTAACCCACTGAGAAGGGTTCTCAGGGGTGGCAGCAGGGATATGTGTGATGTAACCGACTACTTTGAGTTTCTCATAAAACCGGTCAATGGGTTCAGCTATGGTGGTGTACTATTTTGGAGGTCTGCGATCAAAATTAGGTCGGGGTCTAGGGAAGTTTTGACGGGTAGGGGGTGATTGGTAATGAGATGGCTGAGAATTTAAGTACGGTAAACAGGAGCGGGTTGTGAGTACCGGGGTGAAGTAGGTTGATATGTGGGCGGTGGAGATTGGTAAGTGGGTGGTGGAGCTTGGTATGTGGGTGGAGGAGCTTGGTATGAAGGTGAGGGTGCTTGGTAATTCGGGGTTGGCTGGTATGTGAGCGGAGGTGTTGGATATATTTGGTATTTGAGTGGGGATTTGTCTCTTTGTACAACCATTACAGCTCCCACGTCTCTTTTCTTAGACACACCACCAGACTATAAAGCCTTGTTTATAGCTTGCAAAGCTTCAAGATTCGTGACCATGCTGCTCTTAATACCTTCTTCGATACGCTCCCCTAATTTGATAATGTCGGAGAATTTGTGATTCTCAATCATCATCAACCGTTCATAATACTGCGGGTCCTGGGCCCAGACAAAGAACTTGTTCATCTGCTGCTCTTCTAAAGCAGGTTTGACTTTAGCAGCCTCGGACCTCCAGAAGTGGCATACTCACGAAAGGTCTCTGTGGGTTTCTTCTTCAAATTCTGAATATAGAACACGTCTGGTGCGTTCTCTGTGTTGAATCTAAATCTGTCCATACAGTCAGACGCCATACCTATCCAGTTTGACCATTTCTTGGGGTCTTGACTGATGTACCAAGACAACGCATCTCCCTTCAAACTCCTCATGAACATATTCATACAGATCCTTTCATCCTTTCCTACGCCAACCAGCTTGTCACAATAGGTCCTTAGATGGACCGTGGGATCACCAGCACCGTCAAACATTTCGAACTTCGGAGGTTTGTACCCCTCGGGAAGTTCGACATCAGGTTGTATATAGAGGTATTCATAATTCAACCCTTCGATTCCCTTGGTCCCTTCAACACCCTGAACTCGGCTGCTCAGCTTCCTTAGTTCCTCAGCCAGGTTCTTAATAAGCAGGTCCTTTTCATCAGACTCGAATGGGTATGGGATAGCTGGAGTGGAACGGGTCATGGTTTCCACATAGATGGGATTGTGAAAATGGTCCTTTGTGGGGTTCTGAGGTTCTGGGATAAGTAATGGAGTGTTGTTTGAAGTGTGGCAAGTATTGCACTGTGCTGGGAGAGCTTGGTTCTTTGGCGGAGTGGCGTGATGGTGAAGTACGGGATGATTCTGTTGTCTTGGGATATTTTGTGGAGGTGTATGGTTTTGAGTGTTTAGGACATTGACATCTAGGATGTTGAGGGAAAATGACAGGTTAGCCAGATTTTGGACCTGATTGAGCTCTTCTTGAAATTTCAGCAGTTTCTGTTCCAGTGGTGACATGTTCTCCTTTAGAGCCATTCAACCACATTCTCCTTCCTGATGCCGCTAGATTCTTCCATCTTACTCTTGCCTTTGTTATTGCCTTTAGGAGGACTATGAGGAGGAGTAGGTGGAGGGCCCTTGGATCTTGTGAGATAAGCTGATGCTTCCAGAGTGCATGAACTAACCTTTGGGGAAGGGAAAAATAAAGAAAAAAAAGAAATAAAAACAAAAGGGTAACCAGTCAGTGAGGATTATGAAAAAATATTGCAGTATTTAAACACATAGAGCGGGAATGTAAGGCGTGTCCTAATTTGGGAACCTCTTTATGCCCGAGGTAGGCCTATCGACAAGTTGATTTGGAGAACTTAAGATGCTAAATGCCTCATTTTATTGATAAGAAAATAGACAAATCTCAAAACGACACTAAATAAACAGGAAGTAAAGGTCACTAATGGCCATTGGCCTTATTACATTGATAAAGTAAAAGAAAGACATTCCTATCTACTTGGTCCCAGAAGGACCTTCCCCAGACTCGACATTCTTGCTTCCCTCGAACAGCTTCCCCAGCTCGCGGAGTCCTAGCAGTAGGTATGCTCTGGCTAGATGTTCTTGACGAGCGTTTTGCAGATCTTCCCACCAGCTTAGCAATTTTGGGCGGATGTTGGTGACCATGCCGAATCTGGGGAATTCGTGCCTCATATTTCTGCAAGGCAAACAATGTTAGGCCCTTACCCCCACCAGACTCGACTATCTAACATCAACAATTAGTATGAAGCATTTAGTTCTCCAAATAAATGCACAGAACGTGATGATGTCCATTTGGGTTTAGGGAAACCCGGTGAACTTTTGGATAAGGCTGTCTTAAAAGCTATCGTGCGGACAACACTTTTAGCTTGACTAGGTTTGAACATGATACATGCAATCAATACAATAGAGTAAGGTTTCTATGGGGTTTTAGACTGGTACCCTTAAGCGGACAACTCAAAAGGGAAAGTCACAGAACCGTCGACTACACCGCTGATCGACTAGTTTTACCGCAAATAAGCCTTTCCGAATTTAGGGGGTAACAATATAGGAAGAGCGCAACCACTCATCAAGCATTTTTATAGTATTTGTTTGGCACGAGTGGAGTATGATGTTGAGCATGATTATGCAATAATAAGAATTAAAACAAATTGTCATGTATTTCCACGTTAAGGGAAAGCGGTAAATACAACAGTTATGATTTAAAGCGGTTAAAAAGGAAAACAAAGAAACATGTCAGTTTCGTTTTGGGGGAAAAGTAAATACTTGAAAGAAATAAACAAGTAATTGCACGTAGAAGGGAAGAGGAAAGGGTGCTAATATTAAACAAAGCAAAGGTAAAAATTCACAAAACAATTAGAAATGGTAAAAGCCTATAATCCCCAGCAGAGTCGCCATGCTGTCGCGCCCCCTTTTTATCCTCGTGGAGATCGGGATTCAGGACATTTTGGGTTGAGGCAACTCTTTCCTTTTGGGAAAGGGGTTTGCTTTTTTTTGGGAGAGTCGCCACGTAACGATTTTAACGGTGCGTTAGGGCACCTAGGGGTTCATTTACAACTATGTTGCTAACCAGAGATAGGGGAAGGGCTTGAAATTATCCCAAGGGGAAGGTGTTAGGAACCCCTCAGGATCCACAAGTGTGGTTCCCGGCCAAATGATTTTTGTTAATTTGTACAGTTTAACAAATAACAAGTAGAGGCTCAAGTAAAAGGGGATTTAAAGCGTGCACGTGTTTGAAAATTATTATAGAACGACTGAATTTTTGAAAAGAGTTATAATATATTATTTAAAGCAAGGGATATCCTAGGTTTATAACAATATGGATCACATCAAATGCAATACCCGGTATGACACTCCTCAAAGAGGGACTACATGTGGTATTAGCGCATCGGTTATCATATCCATATTCTACCCTTTCCCACCCCGTGAAGGTGATTAAAGCGAGTGTTGGTCACGAACTCAATTGCGTGCTATTACCCGTCCCTTCCTATCAGTCCCGGAGAAGGTTAGGACCACTATCCTAAAAGGGTGGGTACTAGGCAGACCCTCAGGTTTAAAGGGGTAAAATTCTAAGGCGACAAGCAAAGAACATGTAGGACTGCAATTAGTGGGAAACACATAGGAGCATATAAGAGGCTCAGATTTACCTCCGCAAATAATGCATATAATTAGCACGACTCAAACACATATAAGGGCAGTATTGTTAATTAAGATCCTAAGACATGGTGTCTAGGTGAATTCAGAGGATAGACAGACATGTAGTTTTGTTATTACTTGAAATCCCTAATCAGTTTGCCTACTGATTGAAAGAACTTGTTAGCATAATCAAAACAACATTCAGTTTTAAAGGGATTTATTACCTAAGACTTGCCTAGGCGTGGGATTGTACATAATAGCTACCAGAATTATTAAACAATTTAGAGGTTGTTTCACCTAAAACATGATGTTCTAAATGATGTAAATATGAGAATGCAAAGTCAATTACCAATTTCTATTATAAGCAGACATGATGACCGTAATGTAAGACTGTTTTTATATCTTTTATAAATCAACAGTTTAAACTTAAGAGAAGCTGATCAAATGCAAACGAAATCCTAGAGCATGGTATCTAATATGCACAGATAAATGCAGGATGGTTAAGACCTGATTTTGAATGCACAGGAGTAACAATTTTATGTTGATTTTATTATCCTAAGAGCAGGAGTTCTAAGTGATAGGCATGAGCATAAATTAGAGGCATGTTGTACGTTAAAGCAGTAAACATGAAAACCTTAAGGACATGGTATCTAGTGCATACTTGGCATGGTATGCAAAAGTGACAAGTTCATTAATTATTCACCTAAGACATGATTTCTATGTGAAACATGGTAAAGTATAGATTCGTTAATACTCGTTTGAGGCATGATTCAGATTTAGAATGCATGAACATAATCACATGGAAACATTTTATTGTTATTACTGAACAAGCAGTGGCATAACAGTGCTGAAAACAGGTTCACGAAATCCTAAAAGCATGATTGCTAATGCACACATTAGGAATGTAAACCTAAGCATGACTTCTATTGCACACATAAGGAATGTAAACCTAAAGGCAAGGATTCTACTCATCTATATCTGGCATGCATAGTTATCCCCTTTTCCCTTTTTACTATCCATCCCCAAGAGTTGTTTACAACTTATTACAGGCCAATGAATAAATTACATAACTGAAATGGAAAATAAAAAGCTATTCTATAGGGAGCCTACAAATAGGCCCAAGTGTTCCAAACCTCGTGCCATATGGTACTTCACAACCTTTCATAATCCGGGTGTGTCAAAGTTCCCTAAGGACCTCAAGGGCTCCCAGGCAATGCTCATACCCAGACTTAGTAACCCAGAATTGGACATGTGCAGTGTGGAAATGCCAGCCTCAGTGTGTCAGAGTTCAGAGGGAGCTTAGGGATCCCAAAGCAGTGCTCACACTGAGGGGGCAAAGCCTATGGTCTAAGAATAAAGTGAAGTGCAAGAGATGATTTGGAAAAAGAGTTGAGTTAAAAGAACCTTTCTAAAGAATAGTTTATTTGAAATAGTTTGCAAGATAGTAAGTGAGTAGTTTAGGAAAACAGTTTCAGAATCAATCAACCAACATTAAACAACACATAGTGCATAGAGACAATACAAACAAGGGGACATGGAATAGGGATATATAGAAAACAGGTTAGGATACAAGTTAATGGAGTGTCGCAGCCTGTACAAAGCTCAAACAGACATAGTTTGCCAAAAAAGGTTCATTCTAAGGGCTTAAACAAAATCAGATTGAGGGAGTACTGGGGAGATGGCAGAATGCAATACACATAATTACACATACGTTCATAAAAGGTCACGTGTTCAAGATTACATGGAGACTAGGTAACACATAGTGCAACTGTAGTATACTAGGGTTCACAGAAGACATAATGCAAGAGGCCGTGCATATGCTGAGGCTAAAGAGAAAGGTATTGAGAACTAGAGACAACAAAGTATACTAACTAGTTGAAAATAGGACAACATAACCATAAGTAGAAGCAGATTAAGAATAGTATAAATTGAAATACCCAAAGAAACATATTGTTCTGAAGCTTAAACATAAATTGGAGACATACCCGTTGAGAAGAATAACAGGTATAGAATGAAGAGTAAGCAAGTATATTAACTAGTCTTGGCTTTCAGCCGACTAGTAGCAAGCAAGCAATCAAGAGAAGAAGTGTGTGTGTGAGTAAGAGAGAGTTTGAACAATGTGTATGTTTGTGTGTGTCAGTCCGTTATGCTAATGAGAGTAGAGGAATTTATAGTCTTAAACATGCCAGAGAAATAAGGTAAGAAGTACTAATTTAACAGAGTTTTAGGAAGAACCTCAATCAGAATCAATTAAAGAGCCGGACTCCCTTTAATTAGGGAGTCATGGTTCAAACGAATACAAGTTATATTAAATAAGGAAAAGAATCAACTACAAGACTGATTTTACATTATTAGGAGTAGTAAAAACATGTAGCATGTTATAAAGACTAAACACAGAATATTTCAAATAAGGAAAGTATATGTCAAATACTTAACATCATATTTGTGCACATAAATAGGGTGGAGTACAATTTAATTCTGAAAATTGGTTCAAAGAATCACGCGTGAGATTTAAAATTACAGGGGGGTCAATACTAACTAAGGAAAGTATCACACAAACAAGGAAATAATTCGAAAATCAATAGAGAGTTATAAGGAAAATACACGAAATCACATATTCAAGGAAGGTATCACAACTTTATAAAAAATTTACATAACCAGTAATCAGTAAAACGAATAATCAGATTTATTAGTCGATAAATAGCATGAGTTGAACAAAAATGAGAGAAACCTTAAGCAAGTAATTAAAAGAACAATATAGCTTTAGAAAACCTTAGCAATAAATTAGAGCAAGAAGCTTAGAAAACAATATTGCAAACAGATTCAAACTTTCAAATAGAACCCAGAGATATTAGGGTTTCTTAACTAAAATGAATCGAACAAAACAAAAGACTCAGGTGATGTTTAAACATGCTAGAAATCATAAAGTAATTGCTAAAAATCGAAAAGAAATCGTTTTGCAAAAGGGTTTTGAAACCCTAGTTAGGAAAATGAGGAAATCGTTTGAAATCGAAGAAATCTTTTGAGTAAATATACGAGAACCTTAAAAGGCTCATAGATCCATCACAGATCTAAAAATAAAAGAGGACTTAAAGCTAGGGTTTCGTAGAGACAACCCAAAGAGAAGGAGAAAATTCCTAACAACCACTGGTCCTAGCCGGAAACAAAGGAACCTTACTCGGACGGCCATGGACGGACGGAGAATAGCATGAGAGATCATGGGAGATGAGTGAACTGCTCCAGGTTCTCTTGAGGCCCTCAGGGTAATGATAATACGGCGTGGAAGGAGAGCCACAGGCTGGGTGTGGTGGTGAGACCACCATGGTCACCGGCAAAGTAACGGCAGACGAGGACTACGACGGCTCTAGCAGAGAGCGTTTGAGAGAGATAAGAGAAGAGGACGGCAGAGTGTAACGAGAGAATGAGAGAGGGGAAATGAGGGTTTGGGGTAGGTCGTTTAGGATTAATTAAGGAAAGGGGTAATCTGAGCCGTTGATCAAAATTGATCAACGATTCAGATTAAACAGGTTGGGTCGGGTGATTTTATTGGATTGGGCCTTGTGTTCTTTACTTTCCACTTTACTATTTCAACAATAGTAAGTTAAGGAACGCTTAGAAGAACCAGGTCCTTCCATACCCAGTGTAAGCGAAATATTGGTCACCATACAAATCATCCCCCCTCCTTTTGTGTGGTATTGAAGTATAAAACATCAATTGGTATCAGAGCGGGTTATCCTTGAAGAGACTAACACCTTAGGAGAAGATCAAGATTAGTGCACCACTTGGAAATTGGGAAGGACAATCAACTGCAAGGCCACCACTCTTCAATGGCCAGTACTACTCCTGGTGGAAAAACAGAATGCGAGACCACATCATAGGAGAATACTACGAGCTGTGGGTAATTATCACTGATGGTCCCCTGGCTACCATGAAGAAGAATGTTGAAGGAGTAGATGTGCCAAAAACAAGAGCTGACTACACTACTGAGGACTTGAGGAAATGGGAGAAAAATGCCAAGGCCAAGAAATGGCTTGTGTGTGGACTTGGTCCAGACGAGTATAGCAGAATTAAAAGTTGTACTACTGCTAAGGAAATTTGGGACACTTTGCAAGTGTCTCATGAAGGAAATCCTCAAGTAAAGAGGTCCAGAGGAACCCTACTATATTCTCAATATGAGAATTTCACTATGAAGGAAGGGGAAACCATCCAAGAGATGTATACAAGGTTCACCACACTGACAAATGAACTTAAGTCTCTTGGAAGGATTATTCTTGAAGAAGACAAAGTTTAGAAAATTCTGACAAAGGTTCTGTCAGTATCTTGGGAAAGCAAAATCACTGCAATTCAGGAATCAAAGAACATTGCAAATCTTAAGTTGGATGAGCTGATTGGAAATCTCACTGCTTATGAACATAGAAGGCAAACCATGAAGATGGATGTACCCAAGAAGGAACAGAGTCTGGCACTTAGAATTACTAAAGGTGCTGATCTAGAGGAAGATGAGATGGCTATGATCACAAAGGACTTCAAGAAATACCTAATGAGAGGAATGGGTTCTTCAAGAAGTGGAAACTACAACAAACCAAGGGTTCCTAAAAAACAGACCAATGAGGGTTGCTACAAGTATGGGAACACTGATTATCACATCAAGAACTGCTCTCAATGGGAAATTGAATGGAAGAAGGAAAGATTTAAATGAAGAAACATGAAGAAGGAGCATGTTCATCCCAAGAAAAACAAAGGATCAACAAAGGCTATGGTTGCTGCTTGGGGAGAAAGTTCAGATGAGGACTCAGATGATGAAGATGGAGATGAACAAGCACTTATGCAATTGGAGAAACCGATGAGGAATCTTATGAGGAATCTGAGGTAAGTATAATTCATCTCAAAGACAAGGTAAAGTTTTTGTCTAAAGAAAAACTTTCTGAATTACTTCTTGATTTCATCGATGAATCTGGGGATATAAATAATGAAAAGGAACAGATGTCTAAGGAATGTGTGATTTTAAAAGCAAAGTGTAAGAACCTAGAACTCAGAGTTAGTGAGACTGTAAGTGAGAATACTGCACTAAAGAACCAAGTTCATGCATTTGAAGCAAATGTCCTAGAACTAAAATCTGAAAATCTAAAACTAAAATTAGGAATAAGTAAGAAGTCAGTTGATTGCACACAACTCACTCTAGAGGAAAATATAAGTAAACTGAAAGATGAGTTGTATAAGAAGGATGAGCAGGTAAGAGTCTTGAAGGAGGATCTAGGAAAGGTCAAGCATGAAGTAGACAAAAAGTGTAAATGGAACAGGTCCTCCGATGCTCTGTCATGGCTACATGAACATCATAGTAGCAATAGAAAAGGACTTGTCTTTGGGAATCAACAACCTAAGTGGGATCCCAAAAGCAAGTATCTCATTCTTCTAAGAACAAGATTTGTACTCACTGTGGTAAAACTGGTCACTATAAAAGTGAATGTAATGCAAAAGAAAAGGCAAGCCAAAAGAACAAAATTTTTGTTCAAGGGAAGAATTGGCTACCAAGTTGGTCTAAAAAGAATTTAATTCATCCTTTTGCCTATAGAAAAGGACCCAAACTAGTTTGGGTTACTAAGACTAGCCCCTGATTTCCTTTTGCAGTTTCAAGTGAAGGGGAGCAACCAAATATGGTACATGGATAGCGGTTGCTCAAAGCACATGACAGGAAGCAAGGACCAAATCCTTTCACTTGAGGACCTCAAAGGAGGTAATGTCTCCTTTGTAAATAGAAAGAAAGGTGAGATCATTGGGGTTGGTAAGGTAGGTAAGACTGACTCTCACTCTATTGAGAATATCTATTTGATAGACGACTTAAAATACAATCTAATTAGTGTATCACAATTGTGTGATAGAGATAACTTGGTATCATTCACCTCTACTAAATGTTTTGTGATTAATCTTACCACTGACAAGATTGTTTTGCAGGGAAAATAGTGAACAATATATACATTGTAGATCTGTCCACACTTTCAGAATATGAACTCACTTGCTTAAGTTGGATGGATAGAGATCCTCTCCTTTGGCGTAAGAGACTTGGACATGCAAGTCTGAGTCAACTCAACAAATTAGTCTCCAAGGACTTGGTGATATGACTGCGTAACACTAAGTTCAAGGAAGACAAAGTTTGTGAGGCTTGTGCAGGGGGAAATAGGTAATATCCTCTTTTAAATGCAATAAAGTTGTAAGTACCATCAGAACGATGGAAGTGGTCCAAATGGATCTCTGTGGTCCAATGAGAACATTAAGCACATGTGGTAAAAGATATGTGATGGTGCTTGTTGATGATTACTCTAGGTCTACTTGGACATTGATTTTAACATCTAAAGATGAAGCATTTGACATGTTCACTTCTTTTGTTAGAAAAACTCATAAAAAATGAGGTAATCAACTTGCATCAATTAGGTCTGATCATGGCACTGAATTTGAAAATACTAAATTTGCTGAATTTTGTGATTAGCGTGGCATAAATCATAATTTTTCTTCTCCTGGAATGTACGACCCGACCGGTCGTTTTGGGATCTAGCACGTCATTCAGCGATTGGAAGTCATGAACAACTTCATTTCAGGTATTAAGACTTGTGCGTATGGTCGGAGTTGAAATTCGGGAAGTTCGGAGTTGAATTGAAAGGAAAATTCTTATTTTGGAAGCCTTAAGTTGAAGAAATTGAGTAAGATTAGAATTCTAAGTAACAGACCTCAGAATCGAGATCTGAAGGTTCCATCAGGTTCGTATGATGATTTCGGACTTGGGCGTATGTCCGGATCGGGTTTTGGATGACCCGGAAGTGTTTCGGCGTATCTTATGGAAGATAGCATTTTGGAAGGATTTCATAAATTTGGGTTGTCATCTCTGTGTTATAGATGTACGTTCGGGGTTCCGAGTCTGAGAATAGCTTTGTATGGTGCTTCTGGAGTTGGGAGCGCGATCGGAAGTGAATTCGGATGTCCGTAGGTTATTTTGATGTCATTTGTCTAAAGTTAGAAATTCGAAGGGTTTGAAGAATCTGACCAGAAGTGGAAATTTTGATACTGGGGTCGGAATGCAATTCCAGAAGTTGGAGCGGGTCCGTAATATCGAATATGACTTGTGTGCAAAATTTGGGATCAATCGGACGTGATTTGACAGGGTTCGACATCGAATGTGGAAGTTGAAATTTCTTAAGTTTTAAAGATTTGGATTAGAGAGCGATTCGTCGTTTTGATGTTGTATAATGTGTTTTGAAGCTTCGAGCAAGTCCGTGTTATGTTTCAGGATAGGTTGGTGTAATTGGACGAGGTCCCGGGGGCCTCGGGTGGATCCCGGGTGGTTAACGGATCGAAAGTTGAAGCTTGAAAAGAGCTGAAGTTGCTGTCATATGGTGTGACCGCACTTGCAATGGAATTTCCGCAGGTGCAGCTTGGACGCCGCAGGTGCAAAAAATTTGGGGGCCCGACAGGGAGCGCAGGTGCGATGGTATTCCCGCACCTGCGAGGTCGTAGGTGCGGGTTATGGGTCGCAGGTGCGGACTTGGCTCGAGCTGAGGAGAGCCGCAAGTGTGAAGTTTTGGTCGCACCTGCGAAATCGCAGGTGCGGGTGTTGGACCGAAGGTGCGAAAAGAGGCCTGGGCAGAATGTTTTAAATCCGAGATTTGTTGGTCATTTCTTCACTTCTTCTTTGGTTTGGGCGATTTTGGAGGAGCTTCAAGAGAGAAGTTTCGTCATGAATCACAAGGTAAGTAACTCCTACATGTTTCTAAGTTAGATACAAGATTATTACATGTATTTAACATGAATATTTGTGGGAAATTTTTAAGAAAACCTAGAATTTGTATTTTTGGATTTTTACCACGAATTCGAGCGTGAAATTAGGAGTAAATTGTATATTTGAGCTAGTAAGGCTATGGGTAGAGTTCATCTTCGAGAAATTTTGGAATCCGGGCATGTGGGACCAAGGGCATTTTGGTCAATTCACTGAGCGAAGTTGGAAAATTATATAATCTGAATTTTTAGCAACCAGTTGGGTACATTTTCATTGGTTTATCATCGTTTGGGTAGCTTTGGAGCGTTGCGCATCGATTGGAGTCGTCGGGAAGGCTTGGAGGTCATTTATGGAATTTCTGAGTGAGGTAATTCTCCTCTCTAACTTAGTGAGGGGGAATTGTCCCCATAGGTGAACTAAATGAATATAAGCTATTACTTTCGGGGGGCTACGTACGCACGAGGTGACAGGAGTCCGTGCGTAGCTACTGTTATGCCATGTCCGGGTAGTCTAGGACCCACTAGCATGCCTTACTTATTGTACCTGTGATTTTATCTATGAGATTAGCCTAATGTTGTTATCGAGTTAATAATTGAATACTTAAGAAGGTCAGAGATTATTTTCCTTAATCACTTGAGAAGAAAATGGATCCTTCCCTGTATAATTGTGTTCCGGATGAATTAGTAACATGTAGAACCTTATTAAACTTGACAAACGAATTTCCAAAAAAATGACTTAAATACTATCTTCATGTTCACCTAAAGAGAATTTTCTTACTTCTGTGAGAAATCGTTTTCCTGATGAAATTTGGATCCAATGTGTGATTATGTGTATTTACGAGCACCTGAGTCGCAGGTATGATTCGCGAGCAAGCTAGCCGTACTCATTTATATGTATAACCGCATCGCATGATCGATTCGCGAGCGGGGTGAATAGATGCATCTATGGTTCGAGCCGTTCGACCCTCGGAAATGCACAATTTATTATTGTTGGTCCGCGCCGTTCGACCCTCGGCATTGCTTGCACATTATATTTGCTGCATAGTTGCTATGACTTTTGCCTTATTACTGACCTGAAACTTTAAAGTTGTCAACTGAAATGTTAGGAAATTTGGAGTTATTAAGGATTTTTGGAAGAAGTTGTTCCTTTCCCCTTTGATTAAGTTGTTATCTGATTAAATCACCAATGCTGAATAATTGTTAGTAATATAACGAAGAATTAAAGTGTTAAATGTGGAAAGAGCTGACATTATTTATTACTGAACTTAATAAGTTGCCTATGATCATCATGCTTAGTGTCACTCTTGAATATTCTAAATTGACCTTTAGCAAATGTCTAATTGACCTCTCGGCACTACCTCTCTGAGGTTAGGCGGGATACTTACTGAGTACACGTTGTTTTCGTACTCATACTACACTTGTTGTGCATTTGTTGCTCAAGTACATTCATTGCAGTGGCTGATTTGGAGACTTAGGCGGGCTGCATCATCCGGAGGCGTTCCGCAGCTGACAGAGTCTCCCTTCTATGTATTTGCATTTATTTTTAAAGTCTTTGTCCAATTTGTTCCTTGGGCAAGTGTTGTATAATTGTGTATATTCCTAGAAGTTGCTCGTGTACCTGTGTCACCGGGTTTTGGGGATGTGTTGGGATTTAATTGATTAAACTGAATTGATTTGCTGTCGTATTCAATTAACGAAGATTTATCTATTTAATTATGAAATGCAATGAAAGGTAACGATTTCGAATACAATAAAGCATAGATTTACTTCAACCAATTAATGAGTGGCTTGCCTGACAGCGGTGTCCGGCGCCATCACGACCGTAAGGATTTTGGGTCATGACAACATGGTATTAGAGGTCTAGGTTATCGTAGGTCTCACGAGTCATGATCAAGTCTAGTAGAGTCTTGCGGATCGGTACAGAGACGTCTGTACATATCTTCGAGAGGCTACATGGCTATTAGGAGTACTTCCCTTCCTGATATCCCATCGTGCGATTTGATTCCTCTCAGGCTTATGGCTATGTTTCTTCCTACTCGATCTTATACGTCGTGAAGTGCTTCCTATAATCGAGAGTTTGAGGAATTTTAATGGGGCTACAGATACGGTGCGTGATGTTTTTCCATGCATAGTCGATTGGACTGTTGTTGTGGCCCTGTAGAAGAATATGATGTTATTTCAGCTCAGTAACTGTGTTTCTGAAAGCCTTGAGGCTATGCTCAGATAGTGATGATGTTTCGGTTGGTTATCGTGTGATTTTTATATGGAGGTAGAATGCTTGCCCGTAGGATGGGGGTGATGAATGGCCTTGAAGGGAGGTCTTCTCAGAGTGTGATTTTGAGATTTTGGTATTTCAGTTCTGGTAGAGGAAAGGCAATGAACTGTAAATAGGTCAGGTTTTGGGTGATAAAAGTAGTGAAGCTTAGTGTCATCAAGCAAGGTGGAGTATTCACCCATATTGCGGTACCGATGTTTGACCGAATAGAACATGTTAAGTTCGCCGCTGTTATAGTTCTTCAGTTGCATTGGGTTAGGGTGTTGTGAAGCAGTGTTAAAGAAGCAGCTGATATAGACCATGTTGTGCGGTGGTTAAAGTAATGGAATGAGCGTGTCTAATGAAGGCAGCTCAAGTAATATGATCATCAGAGAGTTTGAAGTCGTGGTGATCTGCTGGTTCAAGAGCTTCAGAGGATGATATTGAATTGAGGCCGCAATTGAGAAGCATGTGATGAAGGAAGCCATGTGAAAAGTGTCAGGTAGCGGCTAAATCTCTAAATGCCAGGCTTCAGAGACGGGAGTCGGGTAGTTGCTTAAAGGAATGAGTCCAACTAAGTAAGAAGTGGCATATAGCCTATGAGTTCAGTCGTAAGGCGGTTGCTTTCCTTAAAGAGGAGTTGAAGTGATTTGAGAAATTTTTGTGGACAAGGAGTAGGTCCACAAGCTTAAACCAAAATGTTGGTTATTCGGCGGAAGGTTATATGCCACCGAGAGGAGTTGTTAGGGATGAAGAAGGATGCATCATAGCTTGGAATCAGAAATGTTGTCGCGCGCATAGTGGATGTCCATGGGGAGCGGACGGACTAGTCAAGTCGGTGAAGGATGACAAGAATAGGATGGGGGTCTCGATGTCGTAGAAAGTGTGTATCACAGCGTAGTGGAAGGTGTTGGTTGGTGAGTTTCCATAGGTGGGTTATCTTCTGTGAGTAGGATAGCGGTAGTGGGGTTGGCAAGTTTCTGCGAAGGATACCAGTGGCTAGTCGGTAGGAAACAGAATGTGTAAATGGTGCTAGATAATTGAATATTTGGGGAATGCTAACAGGGAAATTTGGAAGAATTGGACGGATTGGTTGAGCAAGGTCAGGTCAACAAGAAGAAAAGATCTCAGCGGTGTCTGGAGTGGTGTAGGGAGTATCATCGGGCTAAGTGGGGGAGTGCCACCACCTGAGTTGGGTTGTAGGGTTGCGTCCTCATGGGATTGTAGATTGTCGGCATATCGACAAGTTGTTACAACTAAGAGAAAGGAGTAAAGCGGTAAGTGAGCATGGCATGTGATAAATATGTGCAAATTGGTCCTATTGGACCAGGGTTAGGCTCTGAAAAATTACAAATTTATGCTTAAGTCATAGGCAAGTTGTAAGGGTAGTGACTCAGTCACGTGCTTTATTGAAGAGCATGTTCATGTGCTAGAAGAGCCTTGGATTTGATTGTATTCGGGGCCAACCAGAATGGGTGACTCTCAGCAGTGGTCCTAGTGAATTCGAAAGTTTGAAACTGCGGTGTTTGAGGGTTTCATGCAGCAGTATGATTAAGAATCGAGCTTTTGCAGTATAATCTCTGAGGAGAAGGAAAAGTAGTTTGAGTGTTCTATGTTATTTCAGCACGCAGGATAGTGTTGGAAGAGTGAGAGAAATAAACTCCGAGTTGTAGAAAGATTTTCGGGAATGTTGCGAAACGGGTTGCGGGATTTAGGCAACATGGTCTCGTGAATCAAGGTCACTCGGGATGAGTGAGGGTTGAGTTTGCTATGAGTTGAAGGAAGTTACTATTATCTCTGAGGCAATTAAATATGATTAAAGGAGATAGGTTGATTAGCCATGGTTGAAATGGCACATGTACGACAGTGATAAGTTCCTTCGGTATGATTGAGTATGTGTATGGTTTGTGCAAATATGTGTGGGGCATGTCGGCCGTCGTAATATATTACATTTGGAAGCATTCAAGTGCTATGGCCTGTCAGGTGTAGGCGGATCCCGGAAGGGTATGGTGGTTCAGTCCACTACTTAACGATTTGCACATATTGTGAGGGTGAGAACTCACTTGTGTGTTGTTATGGTTCTCATGAATTGAGGCAAGTAAAAGATTTCTTTATGTAATGAAGTGTTCACCCTATTAGTGGTTTAAGAGTTATGATAGAATTCCTATGACATCCCTTATCGGCACGTTAGGTGCAGTAAGCAGTATGTTACTAGAAGTAAGAATCGAGAATGCGGTTCGGTATTACCAAGGATGTCATGAGCTCAGAGGAGCAAGAACAAGGGATTTGAATGTTTAGTATGAGCTGATGTGGTTTCCAGTATCACCTGAGATCGATGTTTGGTAAAAGAGGCTTTGTATCTTGATTACGGGTCCTTGAATTATTTTACAGCCTTATGGTGGGTAGTGGTATGGATGCGCATACTGGCTACCTGTGTGAAAAGTCGTGGGAGTGTGGCCACGTGAAGATTATGTAAGTGTGACTTGTAGTTACCTGATTGATTGAAGATTTGGACCAAGTATAAGGAAGTGCAATATTGCTTATTTGAGAATATATGCCTTAAGGGAATTCGGTCCAGTTGGTTGTGGATTGTGGGGTGTTTTTCCCTGCTATGATGGTTGCTTTTGTGGGTTATGAGAAAAAGGTGGGTTATTACGGACCCAGGTAAGGCTATCACCTAGTTCAGTGCAAGCAGAATCGACTTGAAGCGAATGAATGGATTTAAACAAGATTATGGGCTTCATGCGAGTCAGATGTGTTCATTTCAGTATAGCGCTCCTCAGGGAGGGGTGTTGGAATATCAGGCGTTGTCCTATCTTCGTCAAATTCATATGATATTATAATGTGCCGCGTGAGTTATGAAACGGCTTGATAAATTCTTATGTGTTGAGATTCCGCATAGTGATGAGGTTATCTGAGCAGGATGACTCTCGAGATTCAGATTTTATATATCGCACCTCCGTTGTGCTTGAGTTTGTAGCATATGACTCTATCAGTCTCCCCAAAATGGTATTATGCACGTAGTGTGCTTATAGCTGGTATTCAGTAATGTGTAATAGCGGGCAATTCAGCTTCGTGTGTGTCTCCTTATGTGAGTTTCCTGATAGGATCGGGTGGCACGCCGCCACGGGTATACTATTTGAATCATGTTGCATGCCGCATCCACGTGATGCCGAGTGCGGTTCCCTATAATTATTTTCTTGTATTTTTGCTTCCTGTATTCTGCGGAAGTTCATATTAGTTACGTGAGTCGAGTAGTCCCTTCAGGAGTCATGTCTTGTGTATCATGTTCGAGTTGTGGCGTATCAGTACGTTGTGGCATCATCTGAGACTGCTGGTTATGCCTGGGATGATTGGTTGTCTGAGCAGTTCATACTGGGAGAGACGAGATTTATCGATTCGAGGATCGGTGTGAAGAGATTATGTGAAATATATCACCGGTCAATCACCATTATTTGGTGTGTAATGAAATGATGATCTAAGACAAGAGAAAAAATGTCAATGTGTGATTAACTCTGCAATTGGTTAGAAGTTTCTACACGTCCCCTCCGTTGTGGTGATATCGTCAGCATTATAGCAGAATGTATGAATGTATCCTATAAGGTGCTCTGAGAGCATCAAATTCGTAGAATTTTGGCTATTAAGGTTCAGGGATCGTCATTGTGGTAAGATAATGGATCAGGCGGTGTATGGTGTTGATTCAGCAAAGGCACACAGTTGTGTTCTGGTGCCTCGTGTGGTAGTTGATACGATGTTCAAATATTAGAAACAAGCATGTCACAGAATTTCAGGTGTTGGAACTGAGTTCTAAACTTAGTGTATGAATAAGAAGAGGATATCTTAAGATTTGATCAAACTTGTGTGCTCAAATGGGTTGTGGTAGCACGGGAAGGTGCACGAGGTGCTAAGCAATGATTTCAGATAATCCAAGAGAAGTTCTTGGCACGTTCGAGGACGAACATCTGTCTAAGTGAGGGAGAATGTAACGACCTGACCGGTCATTTTGGGCTATAGCGCGTCGTTCAGCGGTTGGAAGTCATGAACAACTTCATTTCAGGTATTAAGACTTGTGTGTATGGTCGGAGTTGAAATTCGGAGTTGAATTGAAAGGAAAATTCTTATTTCGGAAGCCTTAAGTTGAAGAAATTGAGTAAGATTGGAATTCTGAGTAAACGACCTCGAAATTGGGATCCGAACATTCCAGCAGGTTCGTATGATGATTTCGGAGTTGGGCGTATGTCCGGATCAGGTTTTGGATGACCCGGAAGTGTTTCGGCGTATCTTATGGAAGATAGAATTTTGGAAGGATTTCATAAATTTGGGTTGTAAGGCATCTCAGTGTTATAAATGTCCGTTCGGGGTTCCGAGTCTGGGAATAGCTTCGTATGGTTATTCTGGAGTTGGGAGCGCGATCGGAAGTGAATTCGGATGTCCGTAGGTTATTTTGAAGTCATTTGGCTAAAGTTAGAAATTTGAAGGTTTTGAAGAATCCGACCGGAAGTGGAAATATTGATACCGGGGTCGGAATGCAATTCCGGAAGATGGAGCAGGTCCGTAATGTCGAATATGACTTGTGTGCAAAATTTGGCATCAATCAGACGTGATTTGAATGGGTTCGGCATCGGATGTGGAAGTTGAAATTTCTTAAGTCTTAAGAATTTGGATTAGAGAGCGATTCGTCGTTTCGATGTTGTATGATGTGTTTTGAGGCTTCGAGCAAGTCCGTGTTATGTTTCGGGATATGTTGGTGTAATTGGACGAGGTCCCAAGGGCCTCGGGTAGATCCCGGGTGGTTAACAGATCGAAAGTTGAAGTTTGGAAAGAGCTGGAGTTGCTGTCATCTGGTGCGACCGCACCTGCGATGGAATTTCCGCTGGTGCGAAGAATTTGGGGGTCCGGCTGGGAGCGCAGGTGTGATGGTATTTCCGCACCTGCGAGGTTGCATGTGCGGGTTATGGGTCGCAGGTGCGGACTTGGCTCGAGCTGAGGAGAGCCGCAGGTGCGGAGTTTTGGTCGCACCTGCGGAATCGCAGGTGCGGGTGTTGGACCGCAGGTGCGAAAAGAGGCCTGGGCAGAATGTTTTAAATCCGAGATTTGTTGGTCATTTCTTCACTTCTTCTTTTGTTTGGGCGATTTTGGAGGAGCTTCAAGAGAGGATTTTCGTCATGAATCACAAGGTAAGTAACTCCTACATGTTTCTAAGTTAGATACAAGATTATTACATGGATTTAACATGAATATTTGTGGGAAATTTTTGGAATTTTGAAGAAAACCTAGAATTTGTATTTTTGGAATGTTACCACGAATTCGAGCATTAAATTAGGAGTAAATTGTATATTTGATCTAGTAAGGCTATGGGTAGAGTTTATCTTCGAGAAATTTCAGAATCCGGGCACGTGGGCCCAAGGGCATTTTGGTCAAATCACTGAGCGAAGTTGGAAATTTATATAATCTGAATTTTTAGCAAACAGTTGGGTACATTTTCATTGGTTTATCATCGTTTGGGTAGCTTTGGAGCGTTGCGCATCGATTGGAGTCGTCAGGAAGGCTTGGAGGCCGTTTATGGAATTTCGGAGCGAGGTAAGTCTCCTTTCTAACTTTGTGAGGGGTAATTGTCCCCATAGGTGAACTAAATGAATATAAGCTATTACTTGTGGGGGGCTACGTACGCACGAGGTGACATGAGTCCGTGCGTAGCTACTGTTATGCCATGTCCGGGTAGTCTAGAACCCACTAGCATGCCTTACTTATTGTACCTGTGATTTTATCTATGAGATTAGCCTAATGATGTTATCGAGTTAATAATTGAATACTTAAGAAGGTCAGAGCTTATTTTCCTTAATCACTTGAGAAGAAAATGGATCCTTCGCTGTATAATTGTGTTCCATATGAATTAGTAACATGTAGAACCTTATTAAACTTGACAAACGAATTTCCAAAAAAATGACTTAAATACTATCTTCATGTTCACCTAAAGAGAATTTTCTTACTTCTGTGAGAAATCATTTTCCTGATGAAATTTGGATCCACTGTGTGATTATGTGTACTTACGAGCACCTGAGTCGTAGCTATGATTCGCGAGCAGGCTAGCCGTACTCATTTATATGTATAACCGCGTCGCATGATTGATTCGCGAGCAGGGTGAATAGATGCATCTATGGTTCGAGCCGTTCGACCCTCGGCAGTGCACAGTTTATTATTGTTGGTCCGCGCCGTTCGACCCTCGGCAGTGCACAGTTTATTATTGTTGGTCCGCGCCGTTCGACCCTCAGCATTGCTTGCACATTATATTTGCTGCATAGTTGCTATGACTTTTGCCTTATTACTGACCTGAAACTTTAAAGTTGTCAACTGAAATGTTAGGAAATTTGGAGTTATTAAGGATTTTTGGAAGAAGTTGTTCCTTCCTCCTTTGATTAAGTTGTTATCTGATTAAATCACCAATGCTGAATAATTGTTAGTAATATAACAAAGAATTAAAGTGTTAAATGTGGAAAGAGCTGACATTATTTATTACTGAACTTAATAAGTTGCCTATGATCATCATGCTTAGTGTCAATCTTGAATATTCTAAATTGACCTTTAGCAAGTGTCTAATTGACCTCTCGGCACTACCTCTCTGAGGTTAGGAGGGATACTTACTGAGTACACGTTGTTTTCGTACTCATACTACACTTGTTGTGCATTTGTTGCTCAAGTACATTCATTGCAGTGGCTGATTTGGAGACTTAGGCGGGCTGCATCATCCAGAGGCGTTCCGCAACTAACAGAGTCTCCCTTCTATGTATTTGCATTTATTTTTAAAGTCTTTGTCCAATTTGTTCCTTGGGCAAGTGTTGTATAATTGTGTATATTCCTAGAAGTTGCTCGTGTACCTGTGTCACCGGGTTTTGGGGATGTGTTGGGATTTAATTGATTAAACTGAATTGATTTGCTATCGTATTCAATTAACGAAGATTTATCTATTTAATTATGAAATGCAATGAAAGGTAACGATTTCGAATACAATAAAGCATAGATTTACTTCAACCAATTAATGAGTGGCTTGCCTGACAGCAGTGTCCGGCGCCATCACGACCGTAAGGATTTTGGGTCGTGACATAGAACTCCACCACAAAATGGAGTAGTTGAAAGAAAGAATAGGACACTTGAAGATATGGCTAGGACTATGCTTCTGTCTAGTAAACTACCCCATAGCTTATGAGAAGAAGCTGTAAATATTGCATGCTACATCATAAATAGGTTCATGACTAGACCTCTTGTAGAGAAGACTCCCTATGAGTTACTTAAAGGGAGAAAACCAAATATATCTCATATTAGTGCATTTGGATGCAAGTGCTTTGTGCACGATAATGGTAAAGCCTCCCTAGGCAAGTTTGATCCCATAAGTGATTGAGGGAGTATTCTTGGGATATTCTTCACATAGTAAAGCTTATAAGGTCTAGAACAAAAGAACTATGTGTGTTTAAGAAAGTGTTCATGTGGGTTTTTATTAAACTAACATCCTTTCTGAGAGACAGGAACATGATGATGAAGCAGTTGGGTTAATAAGAAACTTAAATGAAATCACAGCCCGGACTGAAGCTGCACTGGAGGAAGGAACAAGTGATGGAACAGGTTCATCCACCCCGGGCAACATGACAGGGGGAACCGAACAAAGAGTAAATGATCCTTAAACCTCAATGGAACCTGTCCATGAACCTGTTCCACAACATTAAAACACTGAAGGAACATCAAGGGTAAACCAGTTGGTTGTGAAACCTTACAAATATCAAAGTTCTCATCCCATTGAGAACATCATTACTGATCCAACATCTGGAATCAAAACTAGATATTCAATAAAGAATCTTTGTGCTTTTGATGCTTTGTTATCTCTTATTGAACCTAAAAATGTTGATGAAGCTTTGCAGGATGCAGACTAGGTAAATGCAATGCAATATGAACTCAACCAATTTGAAAGGAGTCAAGTTTGGCATCTGGTACCAAGACCCTTGGACTGATAAGTAATTGGCACTAAGTGGGTCTTCAGAAACAAACTTGATGAAGATTGAACAATTATAAGGAACAAGGCAAGATTGGTGGTTCAAGTATATAGTCAGGAGGAGGGCATAGACTATGATGATTTTTCTCCAGTTGCAAGGCTAGAAGCAATAAGACTCCTCATAACCTTTGTTGCTTACATGGAATTCACCCTTCTCTAGATGGATGTCAAGAGTGCCTTCCTTAATGGCTATCTAAAGGAAGAAGTGTTTGTCAAGCAACCTCCAGGGTTTGAAAGCAAGGAAAATATTAATCATGTCTACAAACTTGACAAAGCACTTTATGGACTCAAGCAGGATCCAAGAGCATGGTATGAAAGATTATCAAAAATTTTGCTTGAGCATGACTACAAGAGAGGTAAAATTGACAATACTTTATTCTTGAAAGAAAAAGGTAAAGATCTCTTGGTAGTTCAGATATATGTTGATGATATAATCTTTGGAGGAACTACTGATAAGCTAAGTAAAGAGTTTGCTAAACTAATGGGGTGTGAATTTGAAATGAGCATGATGGGTGAACTTAACTTCTTTTTAGGCTTACAAATTAAACAAAATTCAAATGGAACCATGATCCATCAGCAGAAGTATGTGAAAGAGTTTCTTAAACGGTTTAAAATGGAAGATTCAAAAGAAATTGACACTCCCATTGCAATAGCTACAAAGTTTCGATCAGAAGTTGTATATAGGAATGATTGCCTCATTGTTATATCTCACTACTAGTAGAACTGACATTGTTTTTAGTGTAGGCCTTTGTGCCAGATTTCAGGCAAATCCAAAGGAGTCTCACTTGGCTGTTGTCAAGAGAATTTTGAGATATCTAAAAGGCACCACTGATCTTTGTCTTAGGTATCCAAAAGGTAGTAATTTCAATCTTGTGGGATATGTTGATGCTGATTATGCAGGTTTTGTTGTAGATACAAAAAGCACCTCAGGTATGACACACTTTATTGGCTCATGTCTTGTGTCTTTGGCCACCAAACAATCAAAATTCAGTTGCCTTATCTACTGTTGAAGCTGAGTATGTTGTTGCTGCTTCATGTCTCAATTGTTGTGGATCAAACATCAATTAATGGACTTTGGAATTGATGTTCGTTGTATCCCAATTTTTTTGTGATAACACTAGTGCATTTAGTATGACCAAGAACCCGGTTCATCACAAGAGAACTAAGCACATAGATGTTAGGCATCACTTTTGAGGGATAATTATGAAAAGGAGCTGATCACTGTGAAATTTTGTGCTACTAACAAGCAAATAGCTGACATCTTCACAAAAGCTCTAAGTAGAGATCACTTTGAAAGGAACATGTTAGAATTAGGGATGAGTAAGATCACCTAAAAGGACCAGTTCAGAATTTACAACAAAATAAATTGTGTAAATAACTCAATTAAATTTTGCTCAGTCTCATACTGTAAATAGTATACTCTTGTGCCATGTGTTAAAATGACTCATTAATCTCTAATGATATTTTCTCTAATTTGGAAAATTTAGACATGCACAAGAGGATTCTCAATGAAGAACATGGTTCATCAATGTTGGTTCATCTAGATAACACGGTATGTTGTCTACACTCTGCACAATTTGAAATAATAATATTTCAATCATGAGCAGAGTCCTACCTAAGTCCAAATTTCTCCTAAACGTATCTAATTAAAGTGAACCTGTTCCATTCAAAAGAAATCTAACCAAATTAAATCACCTAGATTCTAGAGAAGACTCCACCGTATATTCAAAACTGACATTTCAGTTTGATTAGACTTCTAAATGACTGATGAGCCTGCCGTTCATAAATTACCCCTACCTTTAAATTGATCATCATCATCCCTGCCCTCCTCTCATAATTCCAAAACCGTCAAAAATACTTTCCATCTTCTCTTTTCCTCCAAAGTTCAATCTACCTATCTTTTTTCTTCTAGAACCAAGCACAAAATGACTAACCCTTCTGATAACCCTGGTACACCTCCACCATGCTCCTCATCTTTAACTACCCCTAAGCCTAAGAAAAAATGAGTAAAAATGCTTGCTCGCAAGATTGTGGCTGGAGGTGCGTGATCAAAGAAATTAAACGCACAATTAAAAGAAAGTCTGCGACTGAGGGGGAAGAAACTGGGCCTTCTGATACTGAGCAGGTAACATGTGGTCCAAATACTACTACTGAGGTCATTTCTGAGTTGGCTGAAAATCAGGAGAATAGGTTTATATTGGTGGGATCTGTGATGGATATAGAAATGTCTGAGTCCAGAAGGAGAGGTGGTAAAAATAAAAGGGGAAAATAAAAAGAGGGTGATGGTGTTCGAAGTGAAGAAAGGGGAATAGGGAAAAGAGTGGTTGATTCTTCACCCACTTTTGAAACGGGTAGAATGGCTATTTGTGGAGCAGAATCAGATAAAGTGGAGGAAAGTGTCAAGAAAACAGAGGGAAGTGGATCTGGAGAAGTCGTTGAAGGGCTAGTTAAACTTGGACAAAAGACAGATGAACCTGGTTCATCAGTTGAAGTAACCCTTGCAGATCTATTGAAGAAAGTAGGTGACAGTTACAACCCCAAGAAGAAGAGAACTCTTAAGACTAAGACCCCTTGAACTGCTAGGGCTAACAAGAAAAGGAAGGCTTCCCCTTCTAAAACGACTGAAATTCCTCTCCCAAAAGGAAGAGCCACAAGAAGTCAGCAAAAGCAGAGTGAGGAAGAGCTGCAGAGAGCCTTAGAAAAAAGCAAAAAGAAAAGGATGGACAAAGGGAAGAAAAAAGTCGGAGAGCATGTTGAGGCTGTTGATGTGGATGAGATGGACCTGGTTCATCAAGATGAAGATGTGACTGCTGAGGTGGAGGTTCAGACTCCCAAGCCCAAGTAAACCAAGACTTCTTCTAAGAAGTCTACTTCTATATCAATGTCTGTTGAACCATCCACCCTAGGCATGATGGCGTCTAACGTTGAACCCGCTAGACAAGCAACCGTTTTTGGTTAGATGTACTATTTTCCTTATTTAAGATATTTAAAAGAACAACAATAAACATGAATAAATAAATAAGAATGCGGAAGCTAAGAATCCATCAACTTAATATAATAAATGTTAAGAAATTTCGTACATAAACCCCCAGAACTGGTGCCACAATCTCACGGACAGTCTAAGATTGCTAAAAACATGAGTCTGCAATAAAGAAGTGTAACTGTTTAGAAATACAAGATAAGACAGAAGAAAAGAAGTAGATGGTGATGCCAAGGCCTGCGAACGCTTGCAGGACTACCTCGTTGTTGCCGTGGACTGAAGGATACTCCCTCACTCAATGTTCATTGGGTCCGGCGCTATAATCTGCACAACATAAAGTAATGCAGGTTTAGCATCAGTACAACCGACCCCAAGTACTGAGTAAGTGCCGAGCCTAACCTCGGCGAAGTAGTGACGAGGCTAGGACACGACAACAAATAACACATGTGCAATTCAATAATGTAACATGAAATAAGAAAGTAAATACAACAAGGGGGGGGGGGAGGGGGGGATGCTGGGGATAAAGGGCAACAACTAACTGAAACAACAGATCAAGGAATTGTTGAAATGTATAAGTAACAACAGGAATTAACAGCTATGAACAAGTAAATAAACAGAAACGGCACGGAATGTCCCCTCGTGCATAACCTCACAATCACTCGACACGGAATATCCCCTCGTGCATAGATAATAATCACTCGGCACAGAATGTCCCCTCGTGCATAACCTCACAATCACTCGGCACGGAATATCCCCTCGTGCATAGATAATAATCACTCGGCACAGAATGTCCCCTCGTGCATAACCTCACAATCACTCGGCACTGAATGTCCCCTCGTGCATAACATATGTAAAAGAAACAATTAACAGGAAAGGCAACAATAAGAAACCTCAAATGTACAAAAATAATCAACAAGTATTCTACCGTCCCGACAAGGGACTCAACTATAACCAATCTCACTCAGAGGTATAATTTTTAACAAATGATCCTCAACCGGATGAATAATCAATAACAATCTACATCATGAAATACCCTCAATGTGTCACTTCCAGAACGACAATTAATTCATTACACAGAGAATATCAAAGAACACTATATAAATCATCAAGTTCGACTCACGGGAATGCTCGACCACAACATATAGGTACCCATCACCTCACCTATACATTGGACATGGAATAACACATAGCAAATAAGACTCTATACCTATTCCCTCAAGCTAAGGTTAGGCCAAACACTTACCTCGACCCGAAGAATGCAAATCAAGCCTCTACCACCTATTTTCCTCTCGAATCCGACTTCGAAACAATCGTATCTAGATACAATTGACTCAATAACATCAATAATTACTCAACAATTAAATCCAAAAGCCTAATTATAGAATTCCCACATTCTTCCCAAAATTCCAAAATTCGACCCCAGGGGCCGCTTGGTCCAAACACGAGGTTCGGACCAAAAACCGATCACCCATTCCCCCACGAGCCCGAATATACAATTTGTTTTGAAATCCGACCCCAAAACGAGGTCAAATTCCCAAAAATTCGAAAATCCCTAACTCTACCCAAAACCCTAATTTCTACCTTATAATTCCATGTTTTTAGGCCTAGAATCTAATAATGGTTGATGAAAATGGAAGAAAATGAAGCTAAGATCACTTACCTATGAAGCTATGGTTGAAGAGGTGCTCCTCATTTGCCTAAGAGGGTTGGGGAAGATGAAGTTTTGAGAAAAATGGGTTAAGTCCCGAAACTATTCTGTTTTTAGGCTTTTAAAATGACTGGGCGAAAATACACAGTGCGTTCACGGCAATAGGCCCGCGTTCGCATAGACCACCCCCCCTGACTCTCCGCGATCGCATACACACATGTGCGTTCGCACAGTATGTTTCACTGCCCAACCCCAGGCCCCCCTCTAGCTCTATGCGTTCGCGCCTGGTTGGGTGCGTTCGCGTAGAGCTTTCCCCTTATGCTCCGCGTTTGGATCTGGTTGGGTGTGTTCGCACAGTACTACCCAATCCCCTCCCCAGATTACCCTGTGCGTTCGCATGAAGTCTCGTGCGTTCGCACAGTACAAACTTCCAAACACCAGAAACAACAATAAAACATCAGATTTTTCAGTGCTTTTGCACTCTGACACCTACCCGAAACTGACCCGAGCCCTCGGGGCTCAAAACCAAATATACGCACAACCTCAAAAATATCCCACGGACTTATTCGAGTAATCAAAACACCAAAATAACATCATAAACACTGAATTAAGCCTCAAAATCTATAGAATTTTCTCATAACTTCATAACTTTCAAATTTTCCATTTTTAGTCCGAATCACGTCAAACTACGTCCGTTTATTATCAAATTTCACATATAACACATAATAAACATATTGAACCTGTTCCGGGCTCCGGAACCATAATACGGGCTCGGTAATGCAGGTTTCACATAAATTATCATTTTCAAAAACCTTTATATTTTTCAGAAAATAATTTTCTTTAAAAATTAATTTCTCGGACTTGGGACCTCGGAATTCGATTTCGGGCATACGCCCAAGTCCCATATATTCCTACGGACCCTTCGGGACGGTCGAATCATGGGTCCGGGTCCGTTTATCAAAAATGTTGACCAAAGTCAACTTTATTCAAATAATTATCATAAATTCCACATTTTATCAATTTTCCACATAAAGGCTTCCCGGCTACGCGCCCGGGATGCACACGCACATCGAGGTGAGATAAACGGAGGCTTTTAGGGCCTCGGAACACATATTTAGTTAAAATTACACGGAATGACCTTTTGGGTCATCATAATCTCCACCTCTAAAACAAATGTTCGTCCTCGAACAGACATAGAATGGTACCTGAATCGGGGAAAAGATGGGGATATTGTCTCCGCATATCGGACTCAGACTCCCAGGTAGCTGCATCAACAGGATAACCTCTCTACTGAACACGAACCGAAGGATAACACTTCGATCTCAACTGACGAACCTGCCGAGCTAATATGGCTACCGGGTCCTCCTCATAAGTCAAATCCTTGTCCAACTGGACACCGCTGAAGTCAAGTACATGAGAGGGATCAGCAATATAATTCTGAAGCATGGATACATGAAACACCGGATGCACGACTGATAAACTCGGTGGCAAAGCAAGTCTGTAGGACACATCCTCTACCTTATCAAAAATCTCAAATGGACCAATGTACCTAGGGCTCAACTTTCCCTTCTTTACGAACCTCATCATGCCCTTCATGGGCGACACCCGAAGAAATACCCGGTCTCCTATCATAAATGCCAAATCTCGAACTCTGCGATCCGCATAACTCTTCTGCCTGGACTGAGCTGTACGGAGTCTAGCCTGAATGATATTCACCTTGTCCAAGGCATCCTGGACTAACTCAGAACCCAACAATCTAGCCTCTCCCGGCTCAAACCATCCGATTGGTGACCGACACCGCCTACCATACAACACCTCATACGGAGCCATCTGAATGCTCGACTGATAGTTGTTGTTGTAGGCAAACTTAGATAAAGGAAAGAACTGGTCCCATGAACCACAAAAGTCAATGATACAAGCCCGCAACATATCCTCCAAAATCTGACTAGTACGCTCGAACTGTCCGTCCATCTGAGGATGAAATGCTGTGCTCAACTCGACCCGTGTGCCCAACTCACGCTGCAATACTCTCCAGAAATGGGAGGTGAACTGAGTACCTCGGTCTGAAATAATGGATATGGGCACACCATGCAATCGAACAATCTCTCTCATATCGATCGTTTCCAACTTCTCTGAAGAATACGAAACCGATACAGGAATGAAGTGCGCTGACTTGGTCAGCCTATCCACAATGACCCACACTGCGTCAAACATCCTCTGAGTCCGCAAGAGTCCAACTACAAATCCAAGGTGATACGGTCCCACTTCCACTCGGGAAGCTCAATCTGCTGCATCAAACCACCGGGTCTCTAGTGCATCGTACTTAACCTGCTGACAGTTCAAGCACCGAGCTACATAGGCTACAATATCCTTCTTCATCCTCTGCCACCAATAATGTTGCCGAAAGTCCTAGTACATCTTTGCGGCACCCGGATGAATGGAATACCGAGAACTATGGGCCTCCTGCAATATCAACTCACTAATACCGTCAACATCAGGCACACAAATACGACCTTGCATCCTCAGGACTCCCTCATCATCCACTGTGACCTGCTTGGCACCTCCGTGTCGGACCGTATCTCTAAGAACACATAAATGACGATCATCATACTGCTTGGCCCGAATACGATCGTACAATGAGGAACGAGCCACAATATGGGCCAAAACACTACCAGTCTCAGAAACCTCCAATTTCATGAATCGGTTGGCCAAAGCCTGAACATCCAAAGCAAGCAGTTGCTCTCCGACTGATAAATAAGAAAGACTACTCATACTGGATGACTTCCGGATCAAGGCATCAGCCACCACATTGGCCTTCCCCGGATGGTATAAGATGGTAATGTCATAGTCCTTCAACAACTCTAACCATCTCCTCTGCCTTATGTTCAACTCCTTCTTCTTGAACATATACTGCAAACTCTTATGATCTGTGAACACCTCACATGGCACCCCATACAGATAATGCCTCCAAATCTTCAACTCATGAACAATAACTGCTAACTCCAAATCATGGACTGGATAGTTCTTCTCATGAACCTTCAACCGACGTGAAGCATAAGCTATAACCTTTCCATCCTGCATCAACACTGCACCAAGTCCAACCTGTAAAACATCACAATACACGGTATAAGGCCCTGAACCTGTGGGAAAAACTAACACCGGTGCCGTGGTCAAGGACGTCTTGAGCTTCTGAAAGCTCGCCTCACAGTCATCTGACCACCTGAATTGGGCACCTTTCTGGGTCAACCTGGTCATCGGGGCTGCGATAGATGAAAAGCCCTCCACAAAGCGGCGATAATAACCTGCTAAGCCCAAGAAACTCCGAATCTCTGTAGCTGAAGTGGGCCTAGGCCAATCTCTGACTGCTGAAATCTTCTTGGGGTCCACATGAATACCCTCTGCCGATACAACACGGCCCAGAAATGAAACTGAACTCAACCAGAACTCACACTTAGAAAATTTGGCATACAACTGACTATCCCTCAAAGTCTGGAGGACGACTCGAAGATGCTACTCATGCCCCTCTCGGCTACGGGAGTATATCAATATATCATCAATGAAAACAATAACGAACGATTCCAAATAGGGCCTGAACACTCGGTTCATCAACTCCATAAAAGCAGCGAGGGCATTTGCCAACCCAAATGACATCACCAAGAACTCATAATGGCCATACCGAGTGCGAAAGGTTGTCTTAGGGACATCAGACGCCCTAATCCTCAGCTGATGGTAACCAGATCTCAAGTCTATCTTGGAAAACACTATAGCACCCTGAAGCTAGTCAAATAGATCATCAATCCTCGACAAAGGATACTTATTCTTAATAATAACCTTGTTCAGCTGTCGGTAGTCAATACACATCCTCATCGAGCCATCATTCTACCTAACAAACAACACCGGGGCACCCCAAGAAGTAACACTAGGCCTAATGAAGCCTTTATCAAGCAAATCTTGTAACTGCTCCTTCAAAACCTTCAACTTTGGGGGGACCATACGATACGGCGGAGTAGAAATGAGCTGAGTGCCCGGAGCTAACTCAATGCAAAAATCAATATCCCTGTCGGGTGGCATACCCGACAGGTCAGCAGGGAATACCTCTGGAAACTCACGAACCATGGGCACAGACTCCATAGAAGGGACCTCGGCACTAGAATCACGAACATAGGCCAAATAGGCCAAAAATCCCTTCTTGACCATGCGTCGAGCCTTCATCTATGAAATAACTCTACCTGAAGAATGACTAAGAGTCCCTCTCCACTCCAAGCGAGGTACTCCTGGCAAGGCCAAGGTCACTGTATTGGCATGATAGTCCAGAATAGCATAATAGGGAGATAGCCAATCCATCCCCAATATAACATCGAAGTCAACCATATCAAGAATCAAAAGATCTACCTGAGTCTACAGACCACCAATAACCACTAAGCATGAACGGTAGACTCGATCTACCACAATAGAATCACCCACCCGTGTAGACACATATATACAGAAGTACTCAGGGAATCACGGGGCATACTCAGATAAGGGGCAAAATATGAAGACACATAGGAGAATGTAGACCCCAGATCAAATAAAATTGAAGCATCTCGACTGCAAACTGAAATCGTACCTATAATAACTGCATCAGAGGCCTCAGCCTCAGGCCTGGCAGGAATATCATAGCACCAGGGCGGAGCCCCTCCAACCTGAACATCTCTGGGTCGACCTACTATGGGCTGACCTCTACCTCTCACAGCCTGTCCTCCACCTCTAATAGTCTGGCCTCCACCTCTAGCACCTCCACCTCCACCCTTAGCTGGCTGAGAGGGTTGGGGTGCACCTGATGCGGGAACCATAGCACGGGAACCCTGATACTGAGGAACACCAAAACCTCGGGGGAAAAACCTGGAAATGTGCCCCGTACCACCGCAAGTGAAGCAAGACCTCGACTGTTGAGAATACTAACCCTGGAACTATCCCTGACGACCAGAATGACCACCTTGGAAGCTCTGAATCGGCGGTGCACTGATGGGAGCTGGCAGCGCACTACGGGATACCTGAAGTGACGACTTGAATGGCCTAGGAGGATGACCTATGCCAAAGAAATCTATGCCTACAAATGAGGCACCACTGAACCGGTTGAAATGACGAGGTCTCTTGTCAGACCCCTGACCACCGTCCTGTGATAAGACCATCTCAATACGCTTGGCCACATCGGCCGCATTGTGAAATGAGATGTCAGTGCCTGTCTCCCTGGCTATCTGAATTCTGATAGGCTGAGCTAGACCCTCAATAAGCCTCCTCACTCTCTCTCGATCAGTGGGGAATATCATGATAGCATGACGGGCCAGAGTGATGAACCTGGTCTCGTACTGTGTAACAGTCATAGATCCCTACTGGAGATGCTCAAACTGCCTCCGAAGATCCTCCCTCTGAGTAACTGGAAGAAATTTCCCCAAGAACAACTCGGAGAACTGAGCCCAAGTCAAAGGTGTCGACCCAGCTGGTCTGATAAAGCAATAGTCCCTCCACCAAGTCGTGGCGATACTAGAAAGACGGAATGTGGCAAAATCAACTCCATTGAACTCTACGATGCCCATGTTCCTAAGAACCTCATAGCAACTGTCCAAGTAATCCTGGGGATCTATGATGGTGCACCAGTAAAAGTAGTAGGGAATAACTTGGTGAATCGGTCCAATCTCCACAAAGCATCAACAGACATCGCTGCCCCCTTAACGACCGGTGCCACAATACCCTGCTGAGCTGCTCCAGCTATCTGAGGTGCTGGAGTCTGGAACTGAGTGGCTAACTTCTCTGGTGTGCGGGTAGCAGGAGTTTGGGTCCCTCCCCCAGCCTGAGAGACGGCTGGTGCAGTAGGAAAAAGACCGGCCTAATCCACGCTCTCCATAAGTCATACTAAGCGGACTAGAGCATCCTGAAGAACCGGGGTGGAAATGAACCCCTCTGGGACCTGAGCTGGTCCAACTGGAATCGTCTGAGCAGGAACCTCACCGGCAAATTCTACTTGTGGGTCCTCTACTGGGGCTGCTGCTTTGGGCTGAGCCCTGCCCCTGCCTCAGCCTCTAGCACGACCTCGACCTCGTCCTCGACCCTCGTAGCAACAGGAGGATCGGGCTACTGATTGGTAGATGAGGAAGAACGCATTTTCTCTATCTGCGAGAGAATAGAATAGAAGCTCAATTAGCATTTGGAATTCAAATCGCACGACAGAGAAGAAGAAATGTGAAGTCATTCCTAACTTTGCAGCCTCTGGGGGATAAGGACGGACGTCTCCATACTGACCCCTCAGACTCTACAAGTTTGTCCGTGAGTTGTGAGACCTAAGCAACCTAGAGCTCTGATACCAACTTGTCACGACCCAAAATCCCACCTTCAGGCCGTGATGGCGTCTAACGTTGAACCCGCTAGATAAGCCAACGTTTTTGGTTAGATTTAATATTTTCTTTATTTATGATATTTAAAAGAACAACAATAAACATGGATAAATAAATAAGAATGCGGAAGCTAAGAATCCATCAACTTAATATAATAAATGTTACAAAATTATGTACATAAACCCCCAAACCGGTGCCACAATCTCACAGATAGTCTAAGATTGCTAAAAACATGAGTCTGAAATAAAGAAGTGTAAGTGTCTCGAAATACAAGATAATACAGAAGAAAAGAAGTAGATGGTGACGCCAAGGCCTGCGGACGCTTGCAGGACTACCTCGGTGTCGCTGTGGACTGAAGGATGCTCCCTCGCTCAATGTCCACTAGGTCCAGCGCTGTAATCTGCACAACATAAAGAAGTGCAGGTGTAGCATCAGTACAACCGACCCATGTACTGAGTGTTGATACCCAATTTTTCCCTCAAAATTATTTTCAAAACTTACATTTTTACCTTCACAATCACTTTTCATAATGAATGGTATTTTCAAAAGTTTTCATATTTTTATCAATTCATTTTCTTATTTATTTAGTATTTTATATTCAATAATTATTCATAAACTATATTATAAATAATTCCAAAATGATTCCCAGTTCAATATATTATTTTAATCCTATTCGAATTTAATTATTTCGCAAATTAACCAATTTGGCCCTATTTAGCTATAATTACACAAATTTTGCAACTGTAGTCTAATTGTACATTTATGCTATTTTAATCCCATAATTAGTCATTTTATATTTTATAATTAGCCAATTACCTTAAATTTCACTTACTTTGCATTAATCTTATTTTTATATATTTATTAGCTATTTTATTAATTTTTTTTGGGTATTTAAAATCTAGCCACTTTTAATTTTTGGATTTCAACCCAATACCCCAATCTTTAACCCAATTACCTACCCAACCCAAACCAATCTCCTACCCTGCCCAACCCCGGATCAATCTGAGTCGATCAAATTAGATCAACGGCCCAGATCCTCATTACCATAATTAAACTCACCTAACCCCCCCCCCCCCCCCAACCCCTCTCATTCTCACTGTCTCTCATCTCTCTACTCTCTCTCTCTCTCTGTCTCTAGTCTCTTCTAGAGACTTCTATTTCTTCCCTGCTCCGACGAGGCCTTTCATCTTCTCCGACGACCTTCTCAACCGAAGACCATGGATTCCTCACCTTCTGCCTCCTATGGTTCCCTTATGCCGGTAATGTCATCCCTAAGGCCCTCGAAGGGCGGGGACCCGTCTACTCACACCCATGACGTTCCTGCTTTCCTCAGGCCTCCAAGGCTTGATTTCGAGTAAAATCTGTGACCTTTGAGGCTTGAGCCAGTGACATTTGAGGTTCTTCTTATCTTTCTGCGGTTTTCTTTGAAACCCTAATGTTTGAAACCTCCGATTCTTTTAGATCTACAATAGATCTATGCATATTATGAATTATTATGATGATTTCTTTAAAGATTTTCTATTTCCCCCTAAGCGGTTCTTCATTTTAAACTAGGGTTCCTAAACCCTTTTTCAAAATGGTTTTCCTTGTTGATTTCTAACATTATCTCATGACTTTCATCGTATTTACCATTATTGAAACCTTTTCCTTTTAGTTTGATCAGTATGTGTGCTTGATTGTCACGAATAGCTTGAATTTCTGGTGATTTTAATCTGTTTTCCTATTAGGTTTTATGACTCTTCATCTCTTTTGTGTGTATCATGTCTATTCTGCTGATTCATACTAGCATCTGTGTGAAACCCTACTTTTTAAACCTAAACCCTGAAAACTACTGGTTTGCCTGTGTGTTTTCATATGTGTTTATATTTCATTGATCTTTACCCTATGTTGTTCGTCTTTGATTCTTCTTGCTTCTCTGACTCACATGATCACTAATTTTCATACACTAGGGTTTCGGGTGTTATTTCATGTTGATTCTCTCAATTAATATTATGCTTGCTCGAGTCCTTGATTCTATGCTATTTGTCACTCAATTATTGCCTGACTTATTGCTTGCTTATAATGTGGCTATTCCTGTTATACATAAGAATCTCTATTCACTGGTTGTTTGAATCCCTGGTTTACTATGATTCGAAAGCCCTGCTGATCTCTCATGAGATATTCTTCTGATTTCCAACCTCTAGCCTATTTTTCTTACCTTGATTTGTTACTGTGATTTATATTTCTTCCTTAATTAATATTGTTTCGAACCTAGTCTCAATTGCTTGCTTGATTTGGTCCGAAATTGTCTTCTTATATGTCCTGTGCATGGTAACTTTCCTTAATTATGCTTACCTACTAGCCGTTTTGAGTTCAACCTTCAATTAAGGGATACTTAATTGCTTGTTATGAACACTATTTTACATTCTTTCCTTATATGTCACACACCGTTTGAATAATTCCCATAATTCTAGGGATACTTATAGTTAATTGATCCTTTGAGTCCCATAATTATTGGGCAGTCTGATTTTTTTACCTTATTCTTTTTCACCTAGTTCCAACTATATATATACTCTTTCCATGCATTGATCAGGGATGAACACATACTCTGTTCTATTCTCTCTTGCTCACATATACCTTCTATTGCTCCTATTGATTGTCTGATGTTACTAGTCGGCTAAAAGCCAAGACTAGTCGTACTGATTGCTTATTCTCTACTCTGTGTTTTCTCTCTTCCATACTGGTATGTCTTGATTTCAATTTAAAGTTTCAAAAACAATATGGTCCTTTATTTACTTCAATTCATCCTGTTTCTAGTACGTTTTTATTTATGGTTTTGTTGTTCAACTTGCAACTAATATGTCTACCTTACTTCTTTATCTGCATGCTTCTGAATATGTCCCCTCCCTTAGAATCAACATGTTCATGAAATGTTATCCCCTTTTTCTATAGCATGTCTTACTGCAAACCTACACCCCGATATGCTTAACTAGTTTAGTATGAACTTCGACAAGGCAACTTGTCCCTTAAGTTACCTGATTTTGTGTTAGTTCTGCAGTTCCTTAACCCCTTTAGCATATGGATGATTCTATACTTAAGTGCTCCTGCAACTATATGTTTACCTATGTACCCTATGTGTCCCCAAGCCACATTATCCTTGTTTGTGGTTACTGAACCTGCCTTGGTTCTGTGTCCTTTGGCTATGTATGAACCTATTTTTGGGGTGTTGTGTTTGGATTGTTGCTTATTACTCTAATCTCCTTTCCAAAAGTTGTTTTACTAAACAAATTCTCTTAGTTACAAAAATCTTTCCAACTAAGTCTCTTTCAATATTGTTTCTGTCAAACCTTTTCAAACTCATCTCTTGCACTTCACTTTATTTCTTAAATTCTACCCCCTCAGTGTGAGCACTGCTTTGGGAACCCCCTGAGTTTCCTCTGAACTCTGACACGCTGAGGTTGGTACTTTCACACTGCACGTGTTTAATTCCTGGTTACCAAGTTTGGGTGTGAGAACTGCCCGGGAGCCCTTGAGGTCCTTAGGGAACTTTGACACACCCGGACTGTGAAAAGGCTATGAAACACCATGTGGCATGAGGTTTGGAGGACTTGGGCCAATTGAAGGCTCCCTATAGAATAACTTCTTATTTTCTACTTTGTCTATGTAATTCATAATTCCTGGCTTGTAATAATTTGTAAACAACTTATGGGGGTTGGATAGTGAAAAATGGGAGGGATAACTATGCATGCTTAGCTATTAAAAGGGTAGAAACCATGCCTAGGTTTTATTTCCTATCCGCGCAATAGAGATCATGTGTAGGTTCATATGTTCGTGCATTAGAGATCTTGCTTCTTAGGTTTCTGTTGTTTTAGCATACTTACTTTGTTTAATAAATCCTGCTAATAAATGATGTTCTTTGCTATCGCTGCCATGTACACCTAGAGATCATGCATTAGGCCTAACAAACTAATAAGCAAGTTATGCTGCATTTCCTGAAATTACAATGCAGTAGTGGCACTTAGAGATCATGTTTAGGTTAAATAACAGTAATCAACGTGGCATATCCGCATATACTGGAGCATGCTTAAACAGTTAGAAAATCATGCTTAGGTTCTGCATATACCTCATTCTGTATTTCTATGCACTAGAGATCATGTCCTTAGGATTGCATTTATATCCGCTTAGGTACCTCTAGTCCAATTACTGATATAAAAAAAACGGTTTCATCCAGTTTTGACAACAGCTAGTAGCCCTGAATTCTGAATACTTAGAACAACGTGTTAATAATACAATACAAGCAGTTTTCTTTAAGTAATTCTAATATTGGCACATTGTCTTACACCTAGACAAGCCTTAGGTGATAAATTTGTTAAAACTGGAAATCTGCTTCCTTGTGTAGACTGCCTAACATGCGATAGGTTTTGAAATCAGTAGGCAAAACTGATTAGGTTATTTTTTCTGAATTACAAATCTACTTCTCTGATGTTTTAAAATCACCTAGATACCATGTCTTAGGATTCCAATCAATACTGCCCTTATATGTGTTTGAGTCGTGCTAATTATTTGCATAACCTGTGGAGGTAAATTTGAGCCTCTTGTATGCTCCTATGTGTTTCTCATTTGCTGCAGTCCTAAGTGTTTTTACCCTTTCGCTTTAGAATTCTACCTTTAAACCTGAGGGTCCGTCTAGTACCTCTCTTTAGGATAGTAGTCCTAATCTCCTCCGGGACTGATAGGATGGGGCGAGTAATAGCACGCAATAGAGGTCGTGACCAACACGCGCTTTAATTATCTTCACGGGTGGAGAAGGGTAGAATATGGATATGATGACCGATGCGCTAATACCACGTGTATCCCCTCTTTAAGGAGTGTCTATCGGGTATTGCATTGATGTGATCCATATTATTTCAAACCTAGGATACCATTCCTTTAAATGTTAGATTATAATTCTTTTCANCGGGAACCACACTTGTGGATCCTGAGGGGTGCCTAACACCTTCCCCTTAGGATAATTTCAAGCCCTTACCCATTCTCTGGTTAGTAACGTAGTTGTAATTGAACCCCTTTGGTGCCCTAACGCACCGTTAAAATTGTTAGGTGGCGACTTTCCAAAACTTGCAAACCCCCTTTCCAAAAAGGAAAGAGTTGCCTCAACCCGAATGTCCTGCACCCGACCTCTCTGCGAGGGGAAAAAGGGGGGCGCGACAGCCATGGCGACTCTGCTGGGGATTATAGGCTTTTACCATTTCAAATCGTTTCATGAATTTGTGCCTTTATTTGTTTAATACTTGCGCCCTTCCTGCTACGTGAAATTAATTGTTTATTTCTTTCAGGTATTTATTCCACAAAAATGAAACTGACGTGTCTCTTTGTTTTCCTCTGTAACTAATTTAAATCATAACTGTTGTATTTACCGCTTTCCTTAACGTGCAAATATATGACAATTTGTTTTAATGCTTATTATTGCATAATCATGCTCAACATTCATACTCCACTCGTGCCAAACAAAATACTATAGCAACGCTTGATGAGTGGTTGCACTCTTCCTATATTATTACCCCCTAAATTTGGAAAGGCTTATTTGCGGTAAAACTAGTCGATCAGCGGTGCAGTCGACAGTTCCGTGCCTTCCCCCTTGAGTTGTCCGCTCAAGGTTACCAGTCTAAAACCCCATAGAAACCTTACTCTGTTATATTGTTGCATGCATCATGGTCAAACCTAGTCAAGCTAAAGTGTCGTCCGCACGATAGCTTTTAAGATAGCCTTATCCAAAAGTCCACCGGGTTTCCTTAAACCCAAACGGACGCCCTCACGTTCTGTGCATTTATTTGGAGAACTGAATGCTTCCTGCTAATTATTGATGTTAAATAGTCGAGTCCGGTGGGGGTAAGGGCCTAACCTTATTTGTTTTGCAGGAAAAAAAAATGAGGCACGAAGTCCTCAGATTCGGCATGGTCTCCAATTAGGATACTTTCAAGCCCTTACCCAATCTCTGGCCAGTAACGCAGTTGTAATTGAACCCCCTTTGGTGCCCTAACGCACCGTTAAAATCGTTAGGTGGCGACTCTCCAAAACCTGCAAACCCCCTTTCCGCGAGGGGAAAAAGGGGGGCGCGACACTGAGTACGTGTCGAGCCTAACCTCGGCGAAGTAAATACAACAACGGGGGAGGGGGGATGCTGGGGATAAAGGGCAACAACTAACTGAAACAACGGATTAAGGAACAGTTGAAATGTATAAGTAACAACAGGAATTAACAGCTCTGAACAAGTAAATAAACAGAAACAACACGGAATGTCCCCTCGTGCATAACCTCACAATCACTCGACACGGAATGTCCCCTCGTGCATAGATAATAATCACTCGGCACGAAATGTCCCCTCATGCATAACCTCACATTCACTCGGTACGGAATGCATAAATAATAATCACTCGGAACGAAATGTCCCCTCGTTGTCACGACCCAATTTTCCCTCCGTTGGGTACCGTGATGGTGCCTAGTCTTATGGACTAGGTAAGCCTAATGTTTCATTGAACAACAATAATAATAAAGGAAATATAACAGTCTCGATATGAAATCTTGACAGAATTTAAAATTTCCCAAAACCCGGTAAATACAAGTCATAAGCTCTATGAATTCTTTCTACCAACCTAAATACAACTGTCTTAAAATGAATAAGTACAGTCGGAATAAGTAGGAAGGTGACTCCGAAGCCTGCGAACGCAATAACAGGTTTACCTTATGTCTCCTCAGCAAGGATCCACACAGCTAGCAACGGTAAATACCTGGATCTGTGCAAACAAAAAAAAATGCACAGAAGAGTAGTATGAGCACACCACAGCGGTGCCCAGTAAGTATCAGGACTAACCTCGGTGAAGTAGTGACGAGGACTAGTCAAGACCCCACTGGTCTAATAAGAAAAAGGCATAAGTATGAATATAATGACCAAAACGTAATGTCTATCTAAAGATAATCGCTGAAATAAAAAGTAAGATAGAATAACACGGAAGAAAATTCAGCAAATACGATCTACGACAAGAAAGTAGAAATACGCAAAGAGAACATAAGAAATGTCAAGCCAAAGTCGAAGTCACAACCCAATAAGCATTAACAACCCATCACTATATCAATTTCTTCATATCATGCTTAAACAAATAAACTCAATAGAGCTGGTAAAAACGTCGAGTGAAAATATTTAAATCGTGAGTTTAGATTTGAAGGTTTTGAAAATATAATCATTTCGGAAATAAGGAAAACTTCTTTGAAACATAATTTCTCTGAATGTATATTTATATCTTTTTAAAGAGGAATCTTTAAAGCATAGTTCCTGCAAAAATACGTGGTGTTCATATATATATATATATACTTTCCCAAATACTGCTTTTCCAAATATCATTTGTCAAAGTATACTTTCTTAAATACTGCCCTTTCAAATATCATTTGTTCAAATATACTTTCCCAAGTACTGCTTTTTCAAATATCACTTTTCTGCAAGACAAATACTTTTCAAAATACATATATATATATATATATATATATATATATGTATGTATATCTTTCAATCCAATATCATCAATGATAATCTCACCGAAACTCGATCCGTAACTCGGAATTTGTCATGCAATGCAGTACAGGGGAAAAGCTCCCGGATCTCTGTCCGTAGTCCCAATTAAAATATGCGATGCAGTACAGGGGGGAATCTCCCGGATCTCAGTCTGTAGTCCCAATTTAGATATGCGATGCAGGCACTGAGAAAAACAACCAAAATGCGACAAAACAACATACAGTGCCACAATAGGCATAAAAACAACAAACAAAATGCAAGGTGCGATGAGCAATCAAATACAAGGAATTAAATCACAAGAATGATAAAACTTACTCATAAGAAATAGTCACTGAAAGGAATACCAAGCACAAGGAAAGTGGCATAACGAGGAGAAAGCAAGGCAAATATGTCAACGATTCCATGCATCCAAATTCACAACCAAAGAAAACCAAATCATCCCGGCAAGGGAATCAACTATAACCAATCTCACTTAGGCAATTAAATTTATCGAATAAACTCAACTCGAACGAGTATTCAATAGGTCGGCAACCCCTAAGTAATATCACCAACATAGAAAATTACCCAATTAACCCTAAGTAGCACTTAAGGGAGTGGGATCACGTAATCACGATATACGACTCACGGGCATGCTTGACACCAAGGTATAGATATTCCAATTACTGCTAAACAATTATGGGGCGAGATCATATTAATCTTAATCAAATAAGCAGAGTATTAAGAAAACTATAGCGTAATAGTAAGAAAGCAAGGTCTGCAAATAAGAAGCAAGGAAACACCAAGCAATCAACTTCTAATTTAACAAGGAGAGACGAAGCTAGAAATCAAGGATCGAGATATACCAATTTGCAGTTCATACGCGGGGAATATAAGGACCTAAAATCCTAGAAGGGCAATCTAATTGCACATAAGTCCGAGTAGGCACTCGTCACCTCGCATACACGGGCTGCAATCAACAAATAAGACTCAATCCTAGGGGGTAGTTCCCCCACACAAGGTTAGGCAAGATACTTACCTCAAAGACGACCACCGGAATACTCAAAAGTAGACTTCTCAGACGGAAAGAACTCCGGACGGCTCAAAACCAACTAGAACAACTTCAAAATGCACATAACACGTATAAGGAATGGTTCCGAATAATAAAGTTTCAATCTTTACTAATTTATAAAAATCGACCCAAAAGTCGACCCCGGGCCCGCACCTTGGAACCTAACAAAATTCAAAAATTCTGTTTACCCATTCTGATACGAGTTCACCCATACTAAATTTATCCAAATCCGATGTCGTTTGGTTATTCAAATCATGAATTTTCAATTTAGAAATGTTCTTTCAAAAACCCAAGTTCCTTCAACCCAAAACACGAATTAAATGATAAAAATAAGAACTAATTCATGAAATATATTAAATTCTAGTGGAAGAACACTTACCCATTTTGTTAGTGTGAAAATACCCCAAGGAATCGCCCAAAATCGAGCTTTAGAACTCAAAATATCTTAAAAATGGCTTAACCCTCGTTTTTGAGATTATATAATATGCCCAGGTGTTTAAAGCATCGCGATCGCAGACAATTTGATGCGATCGCGAAGAGGAAGGGAAGGGCTGGCCAAAAAGCTTCTATGCGATCGCGGAGCTGACACTGCGATCGCGGATAAGGAAAATGTTGCTGGCCTAATTGTGCTATGCGTTCGCGGCAACACGAATGCGAACGCGGAGAATGAGAACTGGGAACTATGCGAACGCAGGTTCACTGTGCGATTGCGATGAAGAGGGAGATGTACTTCTGAGATCGCGGATGCTTCAATGCGATCGCATTGAACAAAACTGGGCGAGCAAAAAATAACTCTATGCGATCGCGGCTTCATCTATGCGATCACATAGAAGGAAACCAGAAACCAGTATCAGCAGTGGAAAAATGAGAAAAAATGACCCCTAGCCTATCCGAAACACGCCCGAGGCCCCCGGGATCCCGTCCAAACACACACACAAGTCATATAAACTTACACGGACTCGCTCGAGGTTTCAAAACACACAAACTAACACCAAAATGACGAATCAAACAAAAAATCAAACTTAGAAATTTTCAAAACTCCAAATAGCAAGACTCGCGTCGAAACCTATCAAAACAACCCGGAACGACATGAAATTTTGCAGACAAGTCCCAAATGACACAACGGACCTACAACCACTCTCGAAAATCTATTCTGAGCCCGATATCAAAATTTCACCTATCGGTCAGAAATGCCGAAATTTTAACCTTCGCCAAATTACCTCAAATCACCCTACAGACCTCCAAATCAAATTATGGGCGCATGCCTAAGTCCAAAATCATCATACGAAGCTGTTGACACTAACCAAAACTCATTCCGAGGCCGTTTACACAAAAGTCAAACCTCCGATCAACTTTCATAACTTAAGCTTCCAAAACTGAAATTTTTCTCCCAATTCGACTCTAGACTATCCGGTAACTGATTCTAACCACGCACACGGGTCGATATACACAATGTGAGGCTGATTATGGTCTTATACCACCGAACGGAGCTTAAATTCTCAAAATGATCGGTCGGGTCGTTACATTCTCCCCCTCTTAAAACAAATGTTTGTCCTCGAACGTGCCAAGATTTACCTTAAACTCATCCAATCACTGAATGTAAAATTCTAACACATACCCGCGGGTGATCCCATGTCACCCAATCCCACCTAATCCTGACGGAACAATCATAATTGCAATGTAGCCTTCTCATCACCATCGATAAGCCTCATACCTGACTTTCTCACCTTCTACTCCTTTCTCAAAAGACCCAATTCTAAATCCATACCTGGCATTAGCCTCAACCAGCTGCATCATATTAGGTCTACACCCATAGGGCACGACCACACAATATAGCTCATCACATATAGGCTCAAATAGCACTTCTGATCACAATAACTTCCAGTAATCAACTCAACATTGGCAATTATCACCACATATGGGAGGACTCTGCTCCGAACCCCATAATACTGATAATGATGCAATGAACACGAAAACTTCATTATTAAACACCCGAATCACCCAGCCACAACTAACACCACCAGCACACATCTCGCAAATTAAACCAGGGAAAACACATAGCGAAAAGACTGAATATGAATATAGAAACATATAAAGGATCTATAAAACAAAAGCCCATAGGCACAACTCTCTATCCATACTGACTTGCCAAAAGCAATATAACAAGGGATAAACAAAGCATATGAACACCCACCAGAAACATCCTAATAAAAATTTCCACCGTGGTACTCGGCCCGGTCTAAGTATATCAAATCACAAGTATCACAAGGACTTCATCCTCGACTCTAAGTCACATACCGAAAATATATCATACCAATAGAAATTTCTCCCTTAACTCATCTCAACTGATAGAAGTCATAATACTAACTGAACTCAGATCTCAATGGAGTATCAAATCACAGCTAGTAAACAAAATGTCACGACCCGAAACCCCACCTTTTAGACTGTGACTGCGTCAAACGTTGAACCCGCTAGACAAGTCAACGTATACTACACATTAACATCTTTCAAATCAATTCAACAGTAGTAAAATTGATACCCTTCAAATCTGAACTGAATAACCAACATACTCCATAGCTTTAACAGCGGAAATGTAATAGAATTCAAAATGCAAAGTGAAATAGTAAAATACATAACGTCGCATACCTAAAACCGGGGTGTC
>ML250220.1:6016-22624 GCA_005239495.1 Nicotiana undulata | reverse complement strand
TAAAAAAGACCCCCCCCCCCCCCCCCCCCCCCGGGCTCGAGTTGCTCGGGTAAGACAAGTCTAGAACAATAAACCCAGGTATTACACCTAGAATAACATAGCCTCATGCCGGATCCCTAGTAGGAACACTTGTTTGCATCACGTGCATTTGACTTAGGGGATTCAACACAGGGGTTGAGTCTGTCTAGGACATGTGCACCCCAAAAATAAAAGACCATCTTTATGCATTTTATGTGCTACATGTTGCATTCCTCAAGGGTAAAAAGGGTCATTTGGCGGACCAATGATGGTTGAGGGTAAATAAGAAAGAAAAGAGGTTAAGTGTGAAAATGAAGCAAGTGGGCCCAATTATATTTTTCTTTCGCAAATTTATTTATTTATTTATTTTTCAAGAAAAAGACCAAAAATAAAAATGAATTTTTTTTTGCACTTTCTTGTCATTTTCCCAAAATAGAAGAGAAAAAGAAAATCCAAAAAGATTTTACATGTCTTCATCATTTTTCAAAGAAACAGAGACAAAAAATATGTTTTTTCCAAATTAATGTTTTTTTTAATTCTCTCTCGTATCCTATCTTCCCGAACTACACATACCTGATTCTCGTATTTTGGGATGGGATACGTAGGCAACCCACATAGGGTCCGGTCCTTCTAGTGAGTCTTAGGTTCTTGGCTGCGGGGGGCCGTAACTAAATCTTGCATATTAGCCACTTTTTGCCACATCGACCATTTGTGCAAAATAGGGCTATTTTCTCAAAGTGTCTTATGAACATATGTCTTAGAGCGTTAAGTGTACAACAAGGTGTCCTCTCAGCTTTAAGGTCTATTCGAATTTACATGTCTAGCCAATTCTGGCCACATCAGCCATTCTTGCAAAATGAGGTCATTTTCGCGAAAGTGGTTCATTGACCCGTGTCTCAGAATCTTGAGTTCGCAACTAAGTGTCCTACTACCTTAAGGTTCGTCCTTTTCGAGTTTGCATCTTTAGCCACTTTTGGCCACATCAGCCATTCTTGCAAAATGAGGTCATTTTCGCGAAAGTGGTTCATTGACCCGTGTCTCAGAATCTTGAGTTCGCAACTAAGTGTCCTACTACCTTAAGGTTCGTCCTTTTCGAGTTTGCATCTTTAGCCACTTTTGGCCACATCGGCCATTTCTGCAAAATGGGTCACTTTTGCGAAGTAATTTCTAGGCCATGATTGTTGGGAGTTTGAATTTATATAATCCTTAGTGAAATATTTTCATGCCATTGAGGTCAACTTTGTTGAGTTTGCACTAGTAGCCACCCTGGGCCATGTAAGCCATTTTTGCAAAAAATAACCCAATCATGTTTGCATGGCTCAATTGGAAGTATTATGGTCTCACTCGTGTCTTGAATCACTAACTCATTGATATTATTTTTCTCATTCGGGTATGGATCTATTTGCTAGAGTTTGAACATCACAGATACCCAGGACCATTTTAGTCAAGATCGTGCATACACGTGCTGCTTGAAGAAAGTTTTTATTTTTGAATCTATTTTATGTTGTCTTTTAATTTTTAGTTTTGTACAGTAGTATCGAGTTTTTCGGTCTAGTTAAGATTGTCGAGTACTACCTGTTTTGTATTTGAAAAACTAAAAAAAAGTTATAAATGAAAAATTCAAAAAACAATTCTTGTTTTTTAGTTTATTAATATCCATCATTTTTCCAGAACTATGCTTGGTCTGATTCATGTGGATCATGATACGTAGGCAACCTACATAGGGTTAGATCAAATCAATTAAACAGAAAAAGAAAAAGAAAAAAAGGAGAATGAATTTGTGAGACGTGAGGGGTGATAGAAAGAAAATGGTGATAATTAGAAAGAAAAGTGAGGAAGGAAAATGAGCAAGCCAAAGAGTGCTAGAAAAGAAAGAAGAGAAAATTGAAATGAACATAATTGGGATGATGCCAAATGACCTTGTGACCCTTGAAGTCATTCTAGAACCGTTAATTGTTGTAGGTGCATTGCACACAACGTGATGTTTTTATCTGATAAATGTCCTAACACTAACATGTTTGCTTTGTTTTGCTCCTCTATGGTATTTTAATTGTTATCATAACAGAGGGTGGTTAGTTTGTGGCGAGATCCGTACAACATAAGGTCAAATAGCGAGGTAGCCATGACTGGCAAAGACTTGGACACATGTGTTGTTGATCCTCTTAAGGGGATTGTTGAATCAGAATCTGAGTTGAAAGAAGAGGTCCTAAGGTTGAAAGGACAGATGGTCGAAATATACCAAGCCTAGATTAGTGGGTGTCCTCCACCATTGTATCCCACTAACTACTCTCAAAGCCTTGTCACCATTCCGCCATTGTCACAAATCCAGATTCCTATTGCTGCTGATATCTCCCCACAACCTTTTCACACTCCACCCCCCAACAACACCTCAAAGGAGTCAATGAGCCACTTGGTGAAGACAAATGTGAATGATGTTGGTGAAGGTCCAGTAATTGCGATGTGCAACTCAGTGGCGAAAATTTTGAGCTTAGTACTTAGAAAGCACCTCATTTCCTCGCCGGGAAGGAGTCTTGACAGTTCATTTTGACTTCTTTTCTGCTATCTGGTTATTTCGGGGTTGTAACCCAGATTTTATCTTGTTTGCTTTGGTGATTCAAACCCTTCCATCCTCTTTTGCTTATCTCTAGGAGTCTTGTTAGTTAGTTTTGTGTCTCTTGTTTGTCATCTAGGTATGTTTCGGTGTTGTTCAAACCCTTCCATCCCTTGGTCAAATGAGATTTTGTTTTTCTATTATTTGCAGTCTTCGTTTAGTTCTTTTCTTGTATATTGTTCTTTTCAGGCCTATTCTAGTGACATGACATGCATGCAGAGTTTTTAGCCAGATCTTGAAAGCCAATCTAATCATGGAATAATGAAACATGGTTTTAAATATGATAAAGATGCGTTTGAGGAAACAAGTAAAGATTCACACATGTTGAGATAACTTGAAGCTTGAATTGAGTGAAATTGAGGCAATTAGTATGGGAAATCAAGAGGTTGATAAAAGCATACAACAAGGGAGTGTCTCTCAAACAGTTTGAGGTAGATCAGTCAGTGTTGAAACACATTCTTTCACATCAAGCTGAAGCTATAGGCAAGTTCGCCCCAAATTGGCAGGGGCTGTTCATCGTAACAAGAGTGTTGTCCAATGGTGCTTTATATTTAACATATATAGAAGGCAACTGTGTAGATATAGCTATCAATTCTGATGCAGTCAAAAGATATTATGTATGATTTCTTTGGTTTAAATTGTATTTGTTTGTACCTGGCATGTTTTTGAAGTTTGGAATGACGAAGGCATTTTATTCTGCTATCTAAACACTTTACCCTTTGTTACCCCTTTGAGCCTTATTTATTTTCTTTCATACCCCTCTTTTGGAATCAATAGCAAAGTTCAGAAACGCGGACACAAAAGGTAAATAAAGAAGGAAAAGAGGAAAAGATAAGAGAAAAAGAGAAAGAAAAGAATGAAAAAGAGTGGGAAAAAAAGAAAAAAGAAGAAAAAAGAAAGAAAAAAGAGAGAATAGAAAAAGAGAAAAGTAACAACAACAAATCAATTCCTATGACATGAACTACGTTCGGCCTGATTCCTTTTAAGGATACGTAGGCAACCTCATGTTCGGTCCCATCCCAATAAAAATTCAAAAGCCCCCATGCAAAGAAACTGGGGCAGAAGTTGTGGCTATATAAAAGATCTGATTCCAAAAGTTGTAATTGTGAACCCACTCAATTTATTTTGAGCCTTTACCCTTTCTTTCTAACCCCATCCAAAAAGCCTATAGAAACCGGCATGCCCCAAAAAGCTTCGGACACCTTTTACTGAATTGGGTGGAGGAAGCTTGGAAATGATTTCGATATTTTCCCGGTCAACCTCTTTGCCTTGTTTGGAAAACGTTTGGACCAAAGCAATGCCCTCATCCACTATGAAGTGGCACTTTTCCCAGTTTAGCACAAGGTTGGTTTCTTCAATTCTTTTGAGCACTTGTCTCAGGTTGTCAAGGCAATGCTCAAAGGAGTCACCCACTACATAGAAGTCATCCATAAAAACCTCTAGGAAATCTTCCACCATGTCAGAGAATATTGACATCATGCATCGTTGGAAAGTAGCCAGAGCATTGCATAGCCCAAATAGCATCCGGCTAAAAGCAAAAGTTCTATACGGTCATGTGAATGTTGTCTTCTATTGATCTTCTAAGGCGATGTTGATTTGATTATAGCCAAAATACCCATCCGAGAAGCTATAGGATGACCTTCCCGCAAGCTGATCAAGCATTTGATCAGTAAAAGGCATAGGGAAATGGTCCTTGCAAGTAGCATTGTTTAGCTTCCGGTAGTCCATGCAAACTCTCCACCCCGTCACTATTCTAGTTGGGGTGAGATCATTTTTGTTGTTTTGAATCATGGCCATGCCTCATTTCTTTGGCACACATTTCTTTCTTCACCACCTCTTGCATGAAAGGGTTCAACTTTCTTTGATGCTCCACGCTTGGTTTTCTCTCTTACTCCAATTGTATCTTTTGCTCACAAATTCCGGCGTGAATCCCTCAGATGTCTGCTATTGTCCACCCATCGGCTTTCATGGGCTCCTTTAGGACATTCAACACGTGTTATACCTACACATCATTCAACAAAGAAGAAACAATTACTGGTAGAGTTTCAATAGAGCCAAGAAATTTATACCTTAAATGTGGTGGATGTGGCGACTCAATAATTGAAGGCTTGGCGGGAGGAGTGAATCTATTCTCTAAGTCAATATAAAGTTTCATTGGTGCATAAGTGTAGGACCCAAGTCCTTCTACATTCACCGATTCCATATACTCCTCAATGTCTTCACCATCAAAATTCACCAAAATAGCCGCTAACGCCTCACCAAGGCATTCTTCTTCCCTCTTCATCTCGGTTGCGTCTTCTACCTCATCAACAACATCAATAATTGAGATGCTTTTATATGCATATGGCAACTTCATACCCTTACTAGCTTGAAAGGTAACCTCTTCGTCATTAACTCGGAACTTGATCTCATTTCGTTCCGAATCCATAAGTTCTCTTCCGGTATCAAGGAATGGTCTCCCCAAGATGATATGGATTTTTTTATCAACAACAAAATCAAGGATCACAAAGTCGGCGGGAAAGAGGAACTTCCCCACTTTCACAAGAACATCATCAACAATACCCACCGGTCTCTTTATTGAATGATCGGCCATTTGCAACCTCATACTTGTAGGCCTAGCATACCTAACCACACTTTCTTATAAATAGCAATAGGAATTAATTTGATGCTATACCCATTATCACAAAGAGCCCTTGCAAGATCGCGCAACCCAATAGTGCATGGAATGGTAAAAACTCCAGGGTCTTCTTTCATTTGAACGGTGGTTGTTGCAATGATGGAGTTAAACCCGTGAGTCACATTCACCACTTCATTCTTGGTGGTTTTCTTCTTGGTGATCAATTCTTTCAAATACTTAGCAAAACTCGGCATCTCTTGAAATTCTTCCACAAATGGAATGTTCACCGATAATTTCTTGAGAATGTCATAGAATTTCTCGAGTTTGCTATCATCAACCCTCCTAGAAAGTATATGAGGGAAAGTAAGGAGAGGTCTAGGAATTTCTGCTAGAGCTTTTGGTTGCTTTTTTACGTTTTCCTTGACCACTTGACGGTTCACTTCTTGAACTTCCACTTCCTTTGGGAGTCTTTCAACTTCAACAACAATTGGCACCTCAACTTGTGCCTCAACCTCTTGCTCAAGATCTTCCACTTCGACCGTTTGTTCATTCTCTCCTTGAAGTATTTTTCCGCTTTGAAATGTGATTTCCATACAATGAGAAGTTGGACCACTCCCATTACCTTTCAGGTTCGCTATTGTGTCACTTAGGAGTGTGTCCTTTTGCTTCGGATTTTTCTCTCTTGATAGATCTCTCATTTGCATTTCTAACTTTTGTATGGATGCGGTGTGGGACCCCACAAGTTCGGTCATGTTCTTCATTGAAGTGTCGTTTCTTTCTTGATTTTGCAATACTCTTTCAAGCATGTTCTCCAATTTGGACTCACTTGAAGAACTTTCCTTTCAATGTGAAGAGTTAGAATATTACCCCTTTGGTGGAACATAGGGGTTTGAACTCCTATTTGAGTAGTAGTTGTTGTTGTTACCCCAATTACCTTGACTTGAAACACCTTGATCATTTCGCCACTATTTATGGCCTTGCCCTTGTGGGCTAGGCCTCCATTGGTTTTATTGTCTAGGACCTTGGTAGGGTTGTCTTTGGTAACCACCTTGAGAGTTGTTGATATAATATTCTTCCTTGTACTCCTCATTTGACAAGGGTCGCACATCTTCCACAACATTCACCTTTTTTGTTTGGCTTTCAGTGAATATCTTGGTCAACAAATTTTTGTTGGTAGCAAGCTCGGAAATTACTTGATCTCTCTCTTGGTTATCCTTAATCATGTTGGTCAAGGATGGAGTACCATATGCAATTCCACCCGTAGTATCTTCCGAGGGCCAAGCTTGGTTATGCTCTGCCATCTTGTCAAGAATTTGTATAACCCTTCCATATGTTTTATCCATAAAAGATCCATCGGTTGCATTTTTGGATATAGAGTGATTTAAGGAATCCAATCCCAAGTAAAACTTCTCCAACAAAATGTTGTACGAAAAACCATGATTTGGCAACCTCACAAGATATAGCTTGAATCGATCCCATGCCTCATGTAGATGCTTTCCCGGTAGTTTCTTGAAGAAGAAAATTTTATACCGGAGCTCAGACTTCTTGCTTTGTGGGAACCATTTAGCTAGGAAAGCTCCAACGAGTTTGGGCCAAGAATGAATGGGATTTGGCGGTAGATTTTGGATCCATTTCCTTGCCTCTCCATCTAGTGAGTACTTGAACACCCTCAGTCTTAGGGCATCATCTGAAATGTTGTTCTACTTGTTCATCGCTTTATGTGATGTTGTGTCGGATCATCATCGATGGAATATCTGAAAAATCCCTCTGCTTTTAGGATTAAGATTAACTTGTGTTCCACCTTGAAAGTCGCATAATCAACTCTTGGAGGGACAATGTCATTTGTATCCTCAATGTACTCATCTATATCTTGCAAAAGGACTCTCTTCTTGGTCATACTCGGCCATGTTTTCCTAGTAACACCAAGCAAAGCAAGCAAAGTGTGATGGAATAGTAGACGACGTAAAGTAAAGCATACACTAAATAGTAATTTCAAAACCGTATACCCCGGCAACGACGCTAAAATTTGATACGCTCAAATTACACCTAATAAATGGTGTAAGGTGGTCGGTGTCAAATATAATAACCCAACTAGGTTGGGGTCAAATCCCACAGGGAGTAGGTGTGAAACGATTACTTGAATATGTTGAAACTTGACTTAAATCGTAATTCTATTCTGTTAGGTTAAAAAGAGTGTTGTAATTATGTGTATTAAAGAAAACTTCTGTATTGTGAGAATGTAATTGATTTGATTAAGGAAACCAAGGTTGTGTCCTCTTTAATGGAATATAATACTATCGGTGTTAATATGATATATTTTTAACTGAAGGTCCTTTGATATGCAAATGGGTTCTAAGTAACTACCCAATACTTCCCAATAGTTAGGTAGTATTTTCTCTTTATGATTTTCTCAAATATAAAAGAGTTGCAATTAAGAATAACCAATTTATGCCAAATTGAACCCACTTATTCTTAAGCGATTCTATTAAATAGGGTTTAAGGCTTGAATTTTTTATATTCAATTCTACCAAACCCTTACCTGCTTTTCCAAGTAAGGAAAGAGTAAAATGGAATTAGTTAATGTTTGCAACCACTAACAATAAATGAAGCATGAGAAATAAATAAATATCAACGAACCATTGTATATATATATATATTCAATGGTAAACACCCATTAACATTACACTCATTTAGGGTCCACAACCTTAGTATTTAGAAACTAGCTACTCATACTAGAATCCAAGAATAAAACAATAAATAAAGTCATAAGGCTTACAAATGTCACGACCCAAACTTCCCTCCGTTGAGTGTCGTGATGGCACCTAGTCTTAGGGACTAGGTAAGCCAGACATTTGCTGAATATCAACAATAATAAGAAATCTGACAGTCTCGATATGGAAATCTCGACAAAATTACAATGTTCCCAAAATCGGTAATACAAGTCATAAGCTCTACGAGATTTTTCTACAACTCCTAATGCAACTATTTAGAAATAAGGGGGTACAGTTGAATAAAAACAAGAAGGTGACTCTGAAGCCTACGAGCGCAGCATCAGGTTTACCTTGAGTCTCCTCGACAATCACCACACATCTACTAACAATAAATACCTAGATCTGCACACAAAAATGCACAGAAGTGTAGTATGAGCACACCACAACGGTGCCCGGTAAGTATCAAGACTAACCTCGGTGGAGTAGTGACGAGGACTAGTCAAGACACCACTGGTCTAATAAATTAACCAGACATGAATATGAAACAACATCTATCTATAGACTTCACGATGTAATTAACAAAAATGACAATATAATACGGAAGTAATTTTTGAAATCAATCAACGGAACAACATAATAATATCCAGAAGAATGAACAGCAAAACAAGCCAAACCGGAAGAAAACTACAACACAATAGGAACACTAGTAACTCAACACTACATCAATCCGTTCACGTCGGGCCTTAGCCAATAAATTTAATAAACTAGTGAAGACATTTTGGACAACAGTTTATATTGAAAACTCTAAAGATATAACACTTCAGTATAGAAAGATCTTCTTTGAAGCATACTTTCTCCAGATGTATATATATTTAGGAAGGAAAAATCTTTAAAAGCATAGTTCTTTCAAAATACATGATTTTCAAATATACCTTCCCAATAAATAACTTTCAATATCATTTTCTACATGACAAATGCTTTTCAAATATACCTTAGAAATGAAAGTCCTTCAGACATAATTTTCTTCAAGGCAATTACTTTTTCAACTAGACATTTCAATAGAAGTCTTTCGATCATAATCTCCTCAAGATAGTTCTACCGGAACTAAGTCCGTAACTTAGAATTTGTCATGCGGTACAGAGGAAATATCAAGTCTTGTAAATAATGTAGTAAGGGAACAATATGAATATCCAAATTGAAACAGCGGAATAATAACACTTAAACAAGTACAGTAAATATCAACAGGAACAACGAAAATAATAATACAAAGACAAGTGAACGGTATCACCCTTTGTGCTTTTACTCTCATCCTCACCAAATAATAATATAATCAGCACGACATCACCCTTTATGTTTTTACTCTCAATAATATGGCATGGCATCACCCTTTGTGATGAACCAAAATGTTATATTATGTAAATTTAATTATGATTGTGTTCCGAGGCCTTGAAAGCATTCGTTAATCTCACCTCGATGTGCGGAAGCCTTTATGTGGAAACTTGATAAAGAGTTGAATTTATGATAATTAATTGAATAAAGTTGACTTTGGTCAACATTTTTGGTAAACGGACCCGTACCCATGATCTGGCGGTCCCGGGAGGTCCGTAGGAAAATATGGGACTTGGGCGTATGCCCGAAATCGAATTTCGAGGACCCAAGTCCGAGAAATGAATTTTTAAAGAAAATTATTTTCTGAAAATAATAAAGGCTTATGAAAATGAACCTCGATGTGAAACCTGTACTGCCGGGCCCGTATTATGGTTCCGGAGCCCGAAACATGTTCAATATATGTTATTTAAGTTATCTGTGAAAATTTGCTAAGAAACAGACTTGATTTGACGGGTTTCGGATCAAAATGGGAAATTTAGAGTTAATGAAGTTTTGAGGATTTTCATAGAATTTGAAATTTTGTTTGGAATGTGATTTTATGTTACCGAGGTCCGAATGAAATTTCAAGACCGGGAATAGTTCTGTTATGTCATTCATGGCTTGCCTACAAAATTTGGGGTAAATTCCGAGTAGAATAGGTCGGTCCGGCGCGTTGTTATAGAAATCAAGAACTTAGGAATCCTTAAGTTTGATCCTAGGGGTTTTGAGGGGTGATTTTTAGATTTTGCATTGTTTTGGGTGTTCCGAAGGCTCGAGCGAGTATGTATTATGAGTTAGGACTTGATAGTATATTTGGACGGGGGCTCGGGTGGGCCCAGGTGCCTCCCGGACACCACGCGAGGCCAAAAACTAGCTGAAGATGCAGCTGGTGCACCTGATCTGGTGCAGGAGCGGTTGCCCAGCCGCAGGTGCGGGACGGCTCCTGCGGTCCCAGCCCCGCAGGTGCGGTTCCTTTTTCGCAGGTGCGGTCTCCTGCTCCGCAGGTGCGACCCCAGTCCTGTTGCCCAATTCCGCAGGTGCGAGCCCCAGATCGCAGGTGCGAGATCGCATGTGCGGTCCTCGAGCCGCAGGTGCAGAACCCCTGTAGGACAGGCAGTGAAATTTCATTTCTTCCATTTTCCATATTCTTCCTTGTGTTATTTGAGAGCTTCCAAGAGGGCCTTCAACCTAGTACTTGAGGTAAGTAAATTCCCTATCTAGCATTAGTTTCATACATTAATTCCTAGTTAAATTCCCTACTAAATTATCCAAAATCATGGAATTAGGTAGTAATTTTAGGGCTCTTGAGGATTTTGTGATTTTCCGTTTTAGGCCATGAATTCAAGTAGAAATCACACATTAATGATCCTTAGGCTATGGGTGAGTGATCCCTTCGAGAATTTTCGGAATTTGAACATGCGGAACCGGGGTTGGAATTTGGAAATTTTTCAAGAATAGCGATTTTATTGAATAACTAAGATAATTTCCCACATTGTGCATGCATTGATTTAATTGTACACCTTTTGGCTAGTTGCGAGTCCTCGGGTGTAGAGTTCGGAGTTTCGGGCGCAATTGTGGTCCGAGGGGTAGATTCGACACGAGGTGAGTCTCCTTTCTAACCTTGTAAGAGGGAATTGTCCCCATAGGTGATGTATATGCTATGTGTAAATTGTTTGGGGGCTACGTACGCGCCAAGTGATGAGAGTCCGTACGTAGCGGCTATCATTTTTATGTCCGGGTAGTTAGGCCCACATCATGTCTTATATGCTTCCTCGTAATGCCTTATATGCTTCCTCGGAATGCCTTATATGCTTCCCCGTAATGCCTTATATGCTTCCTCGTAATGACTTATATGCTTCCTTGCAATGCTTTATATGATTCATTGTGACGCCATATGTACTATGAGATTATGTTTTGTATAGTATTTTTCCTCTGAGGCTTTCTGGAAAATTGTTGAATGGAAAGGAATTTGTTATGGAAAGTAAGTATTATAAGATATTGGGATCGGGCCGTACGCCATGGTAGGTTTGAGAGTGATTATGCCTATATGGGATTGGGACGGACGCCACGACAGAGTTGAAAAGTATTTGAAATATATATATGGGATCGGGCTGTACGGCACAGCAGAGTTGAAAAGTATTTAAAATATATATGGGATCGGGCCATACGCCACGACAGAGTTGAAAAGTATTGTGATATATATGGGATCGGGCCATACGCCACGACGGAGTTGAGAGGTATTGTACACATATGGGATCGGGGCGTACGCCACGACGAGTTCAAAAGGTACCTTATGGGAGCGGGCCGTACGCCACGGCGGATCAAAGACTTGGTGATTATTGTTTCGTTTCGGTGGTCTTACCCTTGAAAGTGCATTATTGCTTAATTCAGTAGTTTTTTGGATTTCCGTTCTTGATATGTACTTGTTGCTTATTTCCTGACATGCCTACTGTATTTCATTATATTCTATCATATGTTATTACTATTGGACCTTAGTGAGTATCGAGTCGACCTCTCGTCACTACTTCTTGGAGATTAGGCGGGATACTCACTGGGTACATATTTATTTAATATGTACTCATGCTGCACTTATGTACTTAACTGTACAGGTTCTGAGGCCGGTGCTTCTGGTTATTGTACCGAAGATAGACCCTGAGCTAGTGGACTTGACTTCACAGTGAGCTGCTTCCTCTGGCGATCCCCAGCAGCACCATGGAGTTTCACTTACTTTTGTTATTTTTCCCCGTCTATTTCATCCAGACCGTGGATTTGTATATATTACTTTCCTTTGTATATTCCGTTAGTACGCCCATGACACTCGTGACACTAGTTCCTGGCACACACGTAGTGTATATTTTGGGTTTTGGGTTGTATAGGCATACATATGCCTTATTTTGTCCATGTAGTGTTATGCTTTTATTTCCGTATCAAGCTATCATCATGTTTAATTGTTTAAAATTGATAAATATTGACTTGTTTTATCAAATGGGAAGGGTAACACTTATTGTAATTCATATTAGCTTGCCTAACCCCGTCGTTGGGCGCCATCACGACTTGGATTGGGATTTTGGGTCGTGACACCCTTCGTGCTTTTACTCTCAATAATAAGGCACGACATCACCCTTCGTGATTTACACTCTTTCCTCACATGATAATGAATATAAATAATGGCACGACATCACCATTCGTGCTTTACACTCTTTCCTCATATGATAATGCATATGAAATGGCACGGCATCACCCTGCACGCTTTACACTCTTTCTCACCCAAACAAATGAAATGATAACATTCAGACAGGGAAATCAACAACATAAACAACGACAGAAACCATACCATCCCGGCAAGGGAGTCAACAATGAAAACTATATCATTAACAACCTGAATAATAACAGAAACCACACTGTCCCGGCAAGGGAGTCAACAATGGAAATAATATCATCAACAACACGAATAATAACAGAAACCACATTGTCCCGGCAAGGGAAATAACTATAACCAATCTCACTTAAATAATTAGCTTCACAGAATAAACTCAATTTGAACAATGCTGAGTAAAAGGCAACACCAAGGAAATACCATCAACACAAATGATTATCAACCAAACCTAAGTAGCACTTAAGGAAAAATCATATAATTCACAGTGGAAGATTCACGGTCATGCTTGACACCAACGAATGGACGTTCCAACTACGACTAAACAATTATATGGATAGATAATACTAATTCTAGTCAGTTAGGTAGTTTATGAAGAAAATATAGCATGGTGATAGGAGAGGTAAAATATTTAGTTAAGTCAATTAAGATAAAATAAACAACGAAGAATTCTAAAAGCAAGTAATTCTAATTTAAGCAGGAAAGGATGAAATTTGCAATCAAGAACTCAACTGTAACAATTGCAATCCATACACAGGTAATATAAGAACCTACGAATCCTAAAAGGCTAACCTATTTGCAAATAAGTCTGTGTACGCACTCGTCACCTTGCATACACAGGCTACAACCAACAAAGAAGACTCAATCCTAAGGGGTAGTTTGCCCACACAAGGTTAGGCAAGATACTTACCTCAAAGACGACAACCCGGTACTCCAAAATGAACTTCTCGGGCGAAAAGACCTCTGAACGGCTCAAAATCAACTAAAACAACTTCAAAGTAAACATAAAACGTATAAGGGACTATTCTGAATAATAAAGTACCCCTGGGCCCACACCTCGAAACCCGACAAATTTTATAAAATCCGATTACCCATTCCGATACGAGTTCAACCATACAAAATTTATCAAATTCCGATATCATTTGGTCCCTCAAATCATGATTTTTCAATTTAGAAATTTCTTTCATAAACCCACAATTTTCCCAAATCAAAACAAAAAGTAAATGATAAAAACAAGGACTAATTCATGGGATATAATTAATTCTAGTTGAAGAATACTTACCCATTCTATTTGTGTGAAAACCCTCAAAGAATCACCAAGAACCGTGTAATGACCCAGCCGATCGTTTTGTGTGTTGGGACTCCGTTCCTGTGAATGACTCTTTCCATAGCGGCTACTCGTGCCTTATGATTTGTGTGAGCAGGTAGTTCGAGATTCAGAAGTGATTTGGCAAGTTCAAGAACACTTGGTTCCTGAAGGCTAGCCTATTTGGCTAATTTTGGTTCCGAGTAGCATTTTGAGCAAACGACCTCGGAATCGAGTTCTGACAGCTCCAACAACTCCGGATGATGATTTCAGACTTAGGAGTGTGTTCGCCTTGGGTTTCTGATGACCCGGGAGTATTTCGGCACCCGAATTGGAATTCAGGATTTCATGTGATTTAGAATTCAGCCTGGAATTGGACCTTTTGATATCGGGGTCCAAATGGAATTCTGTAACTGGAAACAGTTTCGTATAGTCATTTATGACTTGTCCGCAAAATTTGGGGTCATTCCGAGTAGTATAGACCCGTTCGGCGTATTGGTGAGCCATTGAAATTTTCTTGAAATCTTAAGTTTGGAACTAAGGGGTTTTGGAGAGTGATTCCTAGTTTGGATGATGTTTTTAGTGTTCTGGGAGCTCGAGCGAGTCCGTCATAGGATTTGGGATTGGTTGGTGTAATTTGTCGAGGGCTCGGGTGGGCTCAGGGGTCTCCCGGACCCCAAGCGGGGTCAAAAACCAACAATTTCATAGCTGGTGGGAATTTTCTGGTGTGACCGCACCTGCGGTCCATGAGCCGCAGGCACGAGCTCGCACCAGCGGAAAACCAACCGCAGGCGCGACCTCCCCAGGGCCCAGGACTTTGTCGCAGGCGCGATCAATTTCACGCAAGTGCGAGTTCGCACCTGCGATCCAAAGTCCGCAAGAGCCACCTCCCCAGGGCCCAAGTCTTTTCGCAGGTGCGACCCTTTTTCCGCAGGTGCGAGTCCGCACTTGTGATCCAAGGGTCACAGGGGCGGAAACTGCTGACCAGTCCTATAAAAAAAGCCCCATTTCGTGAATTTTCTTCCCAAACACAATCTTTCCTCCGTTGTTGCACACCCCAAGAGCTCCAGAGCAGTGATTTCGGCCTAATTACTCAGGTAAGTAATTCTTTGGCTTCCCGCATGTTCGTTACTTCAATTCTTGAAGAATTCCACTTCCATAATCCATGAGAATTCATAAGAAATGTTGGAAAAAATAGAGGGTTTTTGAGAAAAATTGAATTTCTGATTTTCGGGCCATTATAGGATGATTAATTGAGTTAATCTTGATCCTTAGGCGATGTATAGCGCATTTCTTCAAGAATCGTAATTTTCCGGATGCCGAGGCTCGGAGTTGAATATTCCAAGTACGTCAAGAATGTGTTTTAAGGGAAATCTTTGATAAACGCTCCTCGATTCCTCCTAAATTGATATAATTATGTGTTTTTGGCTAGTTGCGAGCCATCGAAGGTAATTCGGAGGATTCGTGCGTCTTGTTGATTGGTCCGTTGACCGGAGGAGTACTTGTCCAGGTGAGTCTCCTTTCCAAACTTTGTAAGGGGGAAATGTCCCCTAGGCTCCTTGTTGCTAATTGTGATTGTTGAGGGGGCTGCGTACGTACCACGTGACGAGAGTCCGTACGTGGCATCTATATTGTATGTTGGGTAGCCGTAGGACCCACGAGCATGTTCTAGCTGTTTGTTTGATATTATCTAATGCTTTGTACAAGTTATTTGCCGATATATGATGAAATGGAGCTATGATAGATTTGAATTAAATGTACATATTATCAAGATAAGAATTATGAACTCCATCAATTGATTAATTGTGTTACTTCTGATGTAACTGATAAAGAGAACAGAGTTAAATGAGATAAATCTAAATCCTGAGCTATTTAGCGAAACGAAGGTGGTTGTAAATCCTTCCTGTACTTGAATTATTCCACCATGGTTATATTATAAGAAAAAAGGATAATAACGATATAAAATCCTAACTTTGACTATCAAGAGAGATGTGAATATCCGATCCCGTTGAGCATTGATGAGTCGGTACCATGGTGTCTACATATACACATATATATGCATTCATGCATTTATGGCCCCCGAGTCACAGGTATGATTCGCAATCGGGGAGAACTTATGTTTTCATTAGCCTCTGAGTCACAGGTTTAATTCGTGATCAGGGAGGAATTACACTTATATTTTCATCAACCCCTGAGTCACAGGTTTGATTCGTGATCAGGGAGAAATCAGACTTGTTTTACCAGCCCCTGAGTCATAGGTTTGATTCGTGATCAGGGAATAATTATACTACTATTTTTATCGCCCCCCGAATCACAGGTATGATTCGTGATCGGGAGGGTTTTACTTTGCATCATTGGCTCCGAGTGTGAAGTATGATTCATGATCGGGAGCGTATATATATTTATGTCATTGGCCCCCGAGTCGCAGGTATGATTCGCGAGCGTGTGGAGCTTTATGACCGAGTCAATCCTTATGACCCACCCTTATGACTTCGGCCGATAGTCTTGTCCATGTCGGTTATATATATATATATATATATACACACACATGCATAAGCATTTGCATTGAGTTGGGATCGTGCGATGATAAGTTGAGAAACGGTACTGAGTACTGGAAAGTGAATAATTGAGATAACAAGATAAGGTATTTCAGATAATGAAAAGGAAAACAAGTAATACATATGATCAGTTTACAAGGAAAGGTTATGTTTAAGATCTGTTACATGTTTGTTGATTACCTGTCCTTATACTTGATGTATTTTCTCACATGATTTATTGCTCGGTATGTACCTTATTTTATTATGTACTGGACCTTAGTGAGTA
>ML250215.1:9031-24092 GCA_005239495.1 Nicotiana undulata | reverse complement strand
TATGACCGAGTCAGTCCTTATGACCCACCCTTATGACTACGGCCGATAGTCTTGTCCGTGTCGTTTATATACATATACATATACATAAGCATTGCATTGAGTTGGGATCGTACGATGGTGAGTTGAGAAACGGTACTGAGTACTGGAAAGTGAACAATTGAGATAATAAGATAAGACATTTCAGATAATGAGAAAGGAAACAAGTGATACCTATGATCAATTTACAAAGAAAGGTTATGTTAAGATCAGTTACATGTTTGTTGATTACATGTCCTTACTTGATGTATTTTCTCACATGATTTACTGCTCAGCATGTACCTTATTTATTTATTTATGTACTGGACCTTAGTGAGTATGTATCCTACCTCTCGTCACTACTCTTTACGAGTTTAGACGGGATACTCACTAGGTACATATTTGTTTATATGTACTCATGCTGCACTTTCTTTCTTTTTCTGCACTTGACTGTGCAGGTATTGAGGCTGGTTCATCTGTTCGTCCGTCAGCTGATAGGTACTGATCGCGGCGTCGCTCCACACGGTGAGCTGTCTTCTTGGCGTTTTCCTGACAGCACCTCTGGAGCTTCCCAGTTTCATTTTTGCTCAGTCTTTTGTTCCAGACTGCGGCTTGTCTATTTTGTATATGTATTTCTGCTGTTATATCTATGTAGCCGCCATTGACACTGTGACACTAGTCCTGGCACACACTTGTTGTAGTTATTGGGGTTGTATATTTATTGGGCCTATCTGTGGTTCAGCTTGTTTCTACGGCCTTACCCTATGTTGTTATTGTATTCCGCATTTTCATTGTTATTGTTGTTCGTTGGCTTGCCTAACCTCGGCGTTAGGCGCCATCACGACCTTGACCGATTTTGGGTCGTGACAAAAACAATCGTTGTTGATGAGTTATTACTTGCCCTTTATGTATATGTGATTTTGGATTTAAGATTTGTTGTTCATCCTCATGTGTTATTATTTCAGTATTCTGCTGGTATTTACTATCTTCCTTTCTTATTGCAATTTCTGTATTGTTAGCCACATCGCATAGTCTTTATGTATATATCCTACTTTGTTGTCCCTTACTTATACTTGTTCAGGTTATATTGTCCACCGGGTGTCTTGAGTGTTTCTCGTCACTACTCTACTGAGGTTAGTCTTGATACTTGCCGGGTACCGTAGTGGTGTACTCATACTACACTTGTGCATTCTTTTGTGCAGATTCTAGGTATTTCGTAGCCGGTCGTTATTTCTGTTGTGGAGACTCAAGGTAAAACCTGCTACAACGTTCGCGGCTTTCGGAGTCACTGTCCTATTTAGTTTATACATTGTTTTATTTATTTATGAACAATTGTATATATAAGTTATAGAACAATTCTGTAGAGCTTATGACTTGTACTACCGAGTTTTGGGAATATGTTTATTGTATAAAGAATTCATTTCAGAATTTATTAGAATGTCAGATTATTGTTGTTGTAGTTTCCGTAAATGTTAGGCTTACCTAGTCCTTAACGAATTTCCGACGTAGTGATTTTTCCTTTATTTCAAAGATTTAATGAAAACTGATTTAAATCAACATTATGGAAACCGCTAGTAAAATTTAAAACCGTAATAACAGAACCCAAAAAAATCACAAGTCTACTAATACGTTCCAATATCTAGTGTCACAAGTATATGTGCAACTTCGCATAATATACAAAAGATGTCTATCCTACTGTATGAAAAAGAATAGACAGAAACAAAATAAAAGAGAGACTCTGGCACGCTGCTAAACGGCTCGGAAGGGAAGCTCACCGTGGAATCTCGAACCCAAATCAAGAATGCGCACCAGATAGTTACCCAGATGCACTTGCCTCAGATCCTGCACAGTCAAGTGCAGAAGTGTAGCGTGAGTACATAAACCAATATGTACCCAGTAAGTATCCAGTCTAACCTCGAAGAAGTAGTGACGATGGGTGGACTTGACACTTACTAAGGCTAGTAATAATAAGTCAAAATCATAACTAAGCATGGATTACAATGAATATACTAAAAACTCAACAACAATAGGTGGTAAATATCCTTTTCACAATTTCTTTTAATCCCAAGAGCTAACATGCGCAAAATTGTCGAGGTTGTACGGCCTGAACCAACACAATAATATCTCAAATGTGCACTGCCGAGGGTCGAACGACGCGAACCATAGATGCATCTATTTAACCTGTCGAGGCGCTCGGCCCGCTCCACAATAGAAAACACTAAAAGAAATACAAGTTTTTTAATAACAGTCAAGTGTTCTATTCATATCCTCAAATGAGTGAAGACTTATCAATTTATGGAATTATGATTTAAGCAATCTAATGGACAAGTAGAGTCAAAAATATTTTAAGTATAGCATGATAGCGGTCCTAGGCTACCCGGACTTTAGCATGAATAGTAGCTATGCACGGACTCTCTCCACTTCGTACGTACGTAGCCCCCACAAATAGTCACATATATTAGTTAATTCTCCTATGGGCAAATTTCCCTCTTACAAGGTTAGAAAGGAGACATACTTCATCTCAAACCCCACTTCCCGATTCAAGAATATACTCAAACCTCCAAATTTGGTGTCGAATGACTCGAAACTAGTCAAACGTTATTTAAATTAATCAATCTATGCTCAAAAGTCCATATCCCCGCTATTAAAGTGATTACCCAACCCCAAATGCAAGATTCCTAAAATTCATGCACAGGCCTACGTGCCCGGTTTCCGAAAATTTTCGAAGAAAGTTGTTACCCATAAACTTAGGAACATAAATATATGATTTTTACTAATTTCTATAACCATTTTCGTGGTAAAATCCCATTTTGATTAAACCCTAGCCTTTTCATCTAATCCCATGATTTCTACAAATTTTCATGTTATAATCTACCTATAAGCTAAGTATTTAACTCACATTTGGTAGGAATTACTTACCTCAATTATTTGATGAAAATCTCTCTCTAACCAACACCAAAATCGCCCCCAAGAAGTGTAAGAAATGAGTAAAAATGCCAAAGTCTTGTATTAAATGAAATGGTCTCCCTTCTGCGATTTTCGCACCTGCGGTGCCACTGCCACACCTGTGATTCAGCTTCTGCGGACCAAATCATGTAGGTGCGGACAAAGGCCAGGTTGCCTACTCTCACTTCTACGCTCAAGCAAACGCTCCTGCGAACCCACACCAGTGGCAAAAGGTGCAGACCTGCGACACTGCTCGCTCCTGCGATGACTGTCTTCTCACCTGCACCTTCACAAATGTGATCCGTCTTCCGCTTCTGTGAAGGATGGGCAGCCCATGCTGGTCCGATTCTGCGATCAAGGGCTCACACCTGCAAGTGTAGTATGAGTACGAAAATAATGTGTACTCAGTAAGTATCCCTCCTAAGCTCGAAGTGGTAGTGACGAGAGGTCGACTTTGACACTTGCTAGAAGTCAATTCAATATAATCAAGTGTGATGTAAAACATTGGTATTAAAATCAAATAAAAAATAACAACAGGAAAGAACAACTTTTTCCATAAATTTATAAATTCCCAGTTTCCATCATTTCAATTAGCAATTGACATCTTAAGGAAATTTAACAGTTCAAATTACAGATGGTATTTAGCAAATATCATTCGCAGAAAATGCCTAGGGTCGAACGACCCGAACCAACAATAAATAAATGTGCACTGCCGAAGGAACGGACGACGCAAACCATAAATGCATCTATTAACTTGTTGTGGCGTACGACCCGCTCCCATGAGAGTAGTGTAAATAATCACTCCGCTCGCGCAATATATATTGTGAAGAGGTCACACATAAGCATACACATTCAAACAGTCCACCCCGACTGTATCGGGAAAGCAATTACCCAAGAAATGACAAAGTTCTCTTTTAATGGTCACAAAGATAGTATTTAAGTCTTTTCTAGAAATTCATTTGTCAAATTCTATAAGATTTAATCATTTTTATTTTCATCAATAAGGTTACAAGTACGATAAATAAAATATGCTTTTGGGTCCTAGACTACCCGGACAAGCATAATAGTAGCTATGCACGGACTTCCGTCACCTCTTGTGTACGTAGCCCCCAAAATTAGTAGCACATATTTAATTATTTCACCTATGGGGACAATTCCATGTTACAAGGTTAGAAAGGAGACTTACCTCGCTCCGGAGATCAACAACCGGCTTCCAAGCCCTTTCGATGACTCAAATCAATGCACAACGCTCCAAAACTAGCCTAAAAACAGGAAAACCAATGAAAATATACTCTAATACTTATAACAATTCAATTTATATAATTTTCCAACTCCGCTCGGAAAGTTGACAAAATTTCTCTCAGGACCACGTGCCCGGATTCCTATATTTTTCGAACATAAAGTTTACCCATAGCCTCACGAACTCAAATATATAATTGTGTCTCAATTTTAAGCCCAAATTCGTGGTAACAATCCAAAAATACAAATTCTAGGTCTTCCTCTCAAAGTCAAAAATTTCTACTAATTCCACACTTAAATCCGTACCTAAACCATGTATTTAACTTGAAATGAGTTGGAACAACTTACCTTGTGATACTTGAAGAAAATCTCCCCTTGAAGCTCTCCACAATCGCCCACACCAAATAAAAATGGGAGAAGAATGGCCAATTTCCCGTTTAAAATAGCACACTGCATCCAGTCCTTTCGCACATGCAGTAGCCTCGCCCGAACATGCGTGCCTGCAGGTGCGCCCAAGCAACCACACCTGCGGATTCCTCTTTTCTGCATCTGTGCCTTCACAGGTGCAGAAATAACCTCGCACCTACGCCCCCAGCCAAGTCAGCCAAATCCGCATATGCAATGACAAAGCCGCACATGCAGCTCCGCAGGTGCGGTCACACCAGACACCAATAGCTTCAGCTCTTTCTCAACTTCAAATTTGATCCTTTAACCACTCGGAATCCACCCGAGGCCCCCGGAACCCCGTCCAATTACACCAACCTGATCCTAAACAGAGTGGACCTTCTCGAGGCCTCAAATCACATTAAATACAATGGAAATAATGGATCGCAACTCAATTGAATCTTTATGAACTTGAAATTTCAAACTTCTACATCTGATGCCGAAACCTATTAAATCACGCCCGATTGACCCCAAAATTTGCACACAAGTCACATTAATTATTAAGGACGTGCTCCGATTCCCGATATCAAAATTTCCACTTCCGGTCAAACCTTCAAATTTTTATCTTTAGCCAAGTGACTTCAAAATGGCCTACAGACCTCCGAATTCACTTCCGATCGTGTTCCCAACTCCAGAATAACCATACGGAGCTATTCCCAGACTCTGAATCCCAAATAGACATCAATATCACTGAAATTAACCTCAACCAAGACCTATGAAATTTCTTCAAAAATGCTAACTTCCACAATATACGCCGAAACGCTCCCAGGTTCTACAAAACCCGATCCGAACATACACCCGAGTTTGAAATCATCATACGAGCCTGCTGGAACCTTCAAATCCTGATTTTGAGGTCGTTTACTCAATAATCCAATCATATTCAATTCTCCCAACTTAAGGCTTCCGGAATGAGAATTTTCTTTCCAAATTGACTCTGAACTTTCCAAAATTTAACTCCGACCACGCCTACGAATCTTAATACTTGAAATGAAACTGCTCACGGCCTCAAACTGCCGAACAACGAGCTAGAGCTCAAAACGACCAGTCGGGTCGTTACATTCTCTCCCACTTAATTATACGTTCGTCCTCGAACATGCTAAGAACTGCTCTAGAGTTGTCTGAAATCACTGTTTAACACCTCGTGCACCTTCCCGTGCTACCACCACTCAGTTGAGCGCATTTAGCTTGATCAAATATGAATATATCCTCTTTCATCCATACAATAAGCTTGGAACCCAGTTCCAACACCCGAAATTATCTACCAGGTTTGTTTTTAATATTTTGAACACCGTATCAACTACCACACGGTGTAACAAAACATGACTGCATACCTTTGCTGAATTAGCACCATGCAACGCATAATTCACCACCTAACCACAATGACATTCCCTGAACTTTAATAGCCAAAATTTCACGAATCTAATGCTCCCAATGTACCTCAGGACACATATATATAAGTCCTGCTATAACGCTTACGATACAACCACAACGGATGAGATGTGTAGAAATTTATAACCAACTGCAGAGTTAACCAACTACTGAATCTCTCCTCTTGTCTAGAATCATCACCTCATTACTAACCAAATAATGGTATTCGTTCTTTAATGTACTTCACATAATCTTTTCGCACTGATTCCTGATCCAATAATCTCATCTCACCCAGTATGAACTGCTCATGCAATAAATCACCCCAGACATGACCAACAGTTTCACATGATGCCGCAACGTACCCATAGGCCACAACTCGAACATGATACATAAAGAAAAGACTCAGGAAGGGACTACTCAACTCACGCAACTAATATGAACTTTCCTCAGAAGATAGGAAGAAAAACACAAGAACAATAAATATAGGCAACCTTACTCAACGTCACACTGTTGCGGCGTTCAACCCGATCCAATAACATACTCGTGGCGGCGTGCCACCCGATCCACACATAAAATTCACATAAGGAGATACACACCGAGCTGATTTGCTCATTATTACCAAAAATATTGAATATCGGTCACAAGCACTCTAAGTGCATAATACCATCCTGGGGAGACAAATAGAGCCATACGCTACAATACTAAAGCACAACCGAGGTGCGAGATATGATCTGAATCTCAAGAGCTATTATGCTCATATAACGCCATCACTACGCTGAATCTTAACACATAAGAAATTATCAAGCCGTTTCCCAACTCACACGGCACAACCGAATATTACATGGAATGAACGAAGAGGGAACAACATCTGATGCTCTAATACCCCTCTAAGAGGAGCGCTATACTAAAACGAACACATCTGACTCACATGGGGCCCATAATCATATTTGAATCCATTCACAACCCTCAAGCCGATTCTGCTCGCACTGAAATAGGTTGATAGCCTTACCTGGGTCCATAATAACCCATTTCTTCTCATAACACGCAAGAACAACCATCATAGCTGGAGCAAACCCCCACATTCCGCAACTGAATAAACCAAGCGCCCTCCAGGCATAAATTTCCAATAAGCGATATTACCACATTCTTTATACTTGGTCTAAATCTTCAATCAATTAAGTGACTACATGTCACATTAGTACGATCTTCCCGTTGTAACGCTCCCACGACCTTCCACACAAGGTAACAAGATTGCATATCCATACCACCGACCATACTAACAATGTAAAACAAATCAAGAACCCATAACCAGGATGCAAAGCCTCTTTCACCAAACACCAATTTCAGGTGATGCTGAAGACAACACCAGCTTACTCTAAACATTCAATTCCATTTTTCTTGCTCATCCGAGCTCATGACATCCTTGTCAACCCGAACCGCAAACTTGATCCTTACTTCCAGCTTCATACTACTTACTGCACCTAACATGCCAATATGAAATAGCATAGGAATTCCATCATAACTCCTGAACAACTAATAGGGTGAACACTTCATCATTTAGAAACCTTTTACTTACCTCAATTCCAGAGAACCACAACAACACACGTGTGAATCCTCATAATCACAAAACATGAAATTCCTCAAGCAATAGTCTATACCACCATAATCCTTCCGGTATCCGCCTACCCATGGCAGGACACAATGCTTGAATGCTTATAACTAAAATCTATTACGGTGACCGACAAGCCTCGCACAACCGTCACAAATCATATGCATAACTTAATCACGCTGAAGGGACCGATCACTGATGTACATGTGCCATTTCAACCATGGCTAACCAATCTATTTTCTTTTAATTTATCCTTTACTTGACTTAAAAATAACAATAGCCTCATCCAAACATTGTGAACCCAAATCTGCTCCTCTTGAGCGGCCTTACATCACGAGACCACATTGTCTCCAAACCCATGAACAGTTTAATGCCCTCCTTATGCGCATTCGCATCTTCGACTGATATACCCATCCTGATAATCTTTCCACAAATCCGGAGTCTATTTCTCTCATTCCTCCAATACTGCATTGCAAGCCGAAAACATCATGGAACATTCCGTTCCTCCTATCACGATCTTCTGCAAAAGCCAAATTCTTAACCATGCTGCGGGCTTGAAACCCTCAAACAACGCATTCTTAACCTTTTGAATTAGTTGGAACCATTTCTAAGAGTAACCCACTCTGACTTGGCCCGGAATACAATCAACCCCAAGGCTCTTCTAGCACATGAATACCCTCTCAATGAAGCACGTGACTGAGTAACTACTGTAATGACTCGCCTATGCATTAAGCATAAATTCTGAATCTCCCAAAGCATAACCCTGGTCCAATAAGGCCAACTTTTTCACACATCTATCAAATCCCATGCTAAATTATCATTTTACTCCTCTCCCCTTAGTTGTAATAACTTTCCAATACACCGATAATCCGCAGCCCCATGGGAAGATAATCATGCAACCCTATCGCATGCGGTGGAACCCTCCCACTTAGCCTGAAGCTACTTCTTGCACCACTTCGGATCCCACCGAAATCCATTTCTTCATTGCTGACATGATCTTGCACAACCAACCCATCGAAATATTTTTGTTAGCATTTCATGATCACATCGAATCTCTAGCATCATTTGCATATTCGACCTCTTACTGGATAGTTAATAGAATTCCTCGCAGAAACTTTGCCAACCACACGACCGTTGACCTGTTCACAGGAGATAACCCACCTGTGGAAATTGCATGCTGACATCCTCCAACGTTCTTGCACGGGGAACAATCACTACGACCTCGATACTCCATCCTAAGCCCGTTCTCATTCACCAACTACACCAATCTGTTCACTTTTTATAGACATCAACTAAACGCATGACCATATCTTCCAATTTACCGTTATATTGCTTCCTTCTTCAAGTCAAACAACCCCTTTCTCCGTTTCAATTTAAGCATTTATATTTAAGCCAATCTTCCACCGTAATAACCAACATTTCAATTTAATCCCGTGGACCCAATCACCGTCCACTAAAATTCTCAAATAACTCCAAGCTTGTCCCCAAGGTGGGCAACTACCTTACCACAAAACTCATATGCTACGATGTCGCTCTCCCACTTATGTAATACTCCCCCCCTTCATGCAACTGCTCGACTTTTGCTTCTTACACTTGGCCTTCTAGAAATGGAACCACTGCCTAACACTTCTCACATATCCTCCTTCATCGTATGGCGCCCAGTTGTTGCCTTCATTCAATACCACTCTCTGTGGCACTTAAACCAGCAGATCACTACAACTTTAAACCCTTCCGAAGATCATCTTTCTCGAGCCGCCTACATTAGGAATACATGTTAAATTCTGAACCACCGCACACTACGATCTATGATAGCCTCTTCCTCAATACTACTTCACAATACTCTAACCCAATGCAACCAAAGAAACTATAACACCGACAAACTTAACACGTTCTATTCGATCAAAGACGATGATATCACATCACCGATAAAGATTCCACCTCACTTGAAAACACCAAGTCTTACTACTTTATCAACTTGAAATCGATCATTCATAGCCCTATGGTCTTTTCTCTGCCAAAAATAAAACACTGAAATCTCAAAATCACGCTCTGAGAAGACCTCCTTTCAAGTCATTCATTGTCCCGACATATGGGCAAGCATCCTACCATCATATTAACACCGCGCGATAACCATATGTAAGAATCATAACAACCTAAGCATAGCTTCAAAGCCCTAAAAAACACAACTACTGAGCTGAAACAACATATTATCCTTTCGCAGAGCAACGACAATAGCCCCAACCAATGATGCATGGAAAACATCACGGACCATATCCGTAGCACCATTACAATTCCTTAAATTCTCGATTTATAGAAAGCACTTCGCGACGCGTAAGATTTGAGTGAGAAGAAACGTAGGCATAAACCTCAAAGGAATCAAACCGCATGATGAGGAATCAAGAAGGGAAGTACTCATAACAGCTTTGTAGCCTCTCGAAGATAAGTACAGACGTCTCCGTACCGATCTGCAAGACTCTACTAGACTTGCTCAGGACTCGTGAAACCTAAGGGAACCTAGTGCTCTAATACCACGTTGTCACGACCCAAAATCCATTAAGGTCGTGATGGCGCCGGACACCACCGTCAGGCAAGCCAATTATTACATAGTTAAATTAAATTCCCGTTTTAATATTTGGAAATCGTTACTTTTCATTTCATTAATCAATAAAAATTTGCTGAGTAAATAAAGATAGTTTAACAATCCATTTAATAAAATACATCCCAGAAACTGGTGTCACAAGTGCATGAGAAATTTCTAGGAAGTATACATGTAATACAATATTTGTCCGGAGTACAAACTGGACAAAAAATTTAAAATATAATACAATACATCTGAGGGAGACTCCGCCGGCTGCGGGTCGTCTCGGGATGGTACTACTCGTCTCAGTCCCCATATCAACCATGCAACGACGCCAAGCGGGGCCACTAGATATACATATATCTGTGCAACAAAATGCACATCAAGTGTAGTATGAGTACGAAAACAACGTGTACTAAGTAAGTATCCCGCCTAACCTCGAAGATGTAGTGACGAGAGGTCAACATTGACACTTTCTAGAGGTCAATTCAATATAATCAAGTGTGATGTCAAACATGGGTATTAAAATCAAATAACAAATAACAACAGGAAAGAACAACTTTTTTCATAAATTTATAAATTCCCAATTTCCGTCATTTCAATTAGCAATTTACATCTTAAGGAAATTTAACAATTCAAATTACAGATGGTATTTAGAAAATATCATGCGCAAAAAATTCCGAGGGTCGAACGGTCCAAACCAACAATAAATAAATGTGCACCGTCTAAAGGTCGAACGACGCAAGCCATAGATGCATTTAGTAAATTGTTGTGGCGTAGGACCCGCTCCCATGAGAGTAGTGGAAAGAATCACTTCGCTCGCGGAATATATATTGCGAAGCGGTCACACATAATTGTCGCGCCCCCTTTTTCTATCGCACGGGTTAGGTACGGAGAGATTGGGTTGATGACATTCTGGAAAACTCCTTAAAGGAAGAGTCTCCACCTAACAATTTTTATGGCGCGTTAGGGCACTTAGAGTTGATAACTCATGAACTAGTTCGCGTTACCAGAGATTGGGTAAGGGCTTGAAATTATCCCAAGGGGAAGGTATTAGGCACCCCTCAAGATCCACAATTGTGGGTCCCAGCCAATAAGTTTTGTGAATTTGGACGGTGAGCAAGTAACAAATAAGGTTCACAAAAGAGGGGATCTTAACCAAATATGAAAATCTTTAAAGGTTTTGGAATATCATAAACAAAATAATTGTCCTAGGTTTAAAGTAATACGGATCACTTCAATGCAATACCCGGTATGTCACACCTAGAGGAGGCAGCTACACGTGGTATTAGCGCACCAGTCATCATATTCGTATTCTACCCTTCCCACCCCGTAAGGTTATTTAAAGCGCATGTGTTGGTCACGAAAGCTATAAGTTCTGTAGGGTGTTTAGGACTACTAATCCTACAAGGAAGGAACTAGGCAGAACCCTTAGGTTTAAAGGTTAAAATACTAAGCAACATACAAAAACAAGTAGGACTGCACATATGAGGGAACATATAAAGGCAAAGAAATAGGCTCATATATCCCTCCACAAATAGACACATAGGTAGAACGTCTTATACACAATAAAAGTCTTAAGAGGACAGTTCGAAAACAAGAATTTTTAGTAAAACAGTAGATTGAGTTGAAACCCGGATGAAGGCAGAAATTTTTTACTAAGGTTGAGGGATTTGAAACAGCAGTTTCGGAATACAGTGTTTCAAACAGAGTTAAGATTTAGGAATACCCGGCAATTTACATAACTTTCAGAAAAATCAATAAGTTGAGCGGGAGTGCTTTTATTTGAAATTTAATAATTCAAAAGAGAGTATAAGGATCCAGTAGTCGACAGGACTTGATTAAATCGGTTTTAGAAAATAATAGTTTAGCAGGTATTCAGAAATAGAACAACTTTATATAATGAAGTAACTTTAAAGCTTAATGGTTTAAATAAGATAGAGGTCAAAATCTTGCCACTAGTAATAAGAAGTAAGAAAGCGCACAATTTCAAAATTGTTATAAAAGCAGAATAGGGGTTTAGTAAAAATAAAGTGGATCCCCGGAAAGCAGGATCAGAGTTTGGGAAATTTCGAAGAGGCAGACTACTCCCAGCATAGTTGATTCGATTTTAATTACGCATTAGGCCTAAAGTTTGCCTAGGCGTCGTATATATTGCCTAAAGGGTGAGTATGCATATAGCGGCTTTTAATACTCGGTTATAGTTATTAAATGTGAACAATAAGATGACGTAAATATGCTGATATGAAGAAACTGAACGAGATTTAGGATGTATGTTATGTATGTCCTAAGCCGGATAGCTAATGCACATATAGGGAAATAAATCCAAAAGTCATGTTTTCTACCCATCACTTAACTAAGCATGCATAAACCCCTCCCCATTTCACTATACAACCCTAATTATTTCTTTACAAATTATTACAGGCCATATCGAATGAATTATAGTAGTTACAAAGGAAAAAGAAGAAGCTACTCTATAGGGAGCCTTCACACAGGCCCAATCTTCTAGCCTTACCCCTTTCAAGTTTCACAGCCTTACTCAGCCTGGGTGCGGCAAAGCTCCCAAAGGCCTTGGGGAAGGCCCTGGCCAATACCAGCACCCAGCAATGCCAATGATTGAACAAGTGCAGTGTAGAATACCCTGCCTCAGTGTGTCAAAGTTCAAAGGGAACTCAAGGTCCCTAAGCAATGATCGCGCTGAGGGGGTGGAACCTAAAGGTCTAAGAATAGTGTGAAGTGCTTCATATTTTAAAAGAGTTGAGTTTGAAAGGGAGTTTTGAAATCACATAGTTTCACATGATAACATAAGATCTTTTATGAAAACAAGTTTTGAAAAGAAGCAGCAGCAGATAGTCATAACTCAGCAGAGTTCCATAAAACAATCACAAACATGGGACAAGGGGTTGGGGACAAGTAGTGGTAGCAGTAATTCTGCACATAATTAGCTCTTAGAACAAAGTTACAGATTCATCACATATTATGGGTAGGGATACAAGTCTGGGAATACCCAAACATTAGAAGTCAGACGATTTCTAAGAAAATAACATCAAAGGATGCTGGATATGCAAAGGGAAGAGAGTAACCACATAGTCAAGAGTTACATAGGACATAATGAACCACAGAGAACAGAACAGGAGTCATGCTAAGCTAGAAGAAGAAGAGAGATCATAGAAAAGGAGTAGACATGCTAGTTACATGGTAGGCAATAGAACCACAAGTAAAAGCATAAAAGAAAAAATAAGAACCTCAACCAAAAGTGAAACATATTGTTTAGGATGTTGTAATCTTAAACTAGAACATACCAGTGATGAGAGCAAAGAGCAAGCAGAAAAGAGCAAAGTGATAGCACAGTATTAGCCTTGGCTTAACAGCCGGCTAATAATAAGCAGGAGTAAAGAGCAACAAACAGAGACAAGAGAACAAGATAAAGAACACAAGAGAGAGTAGTATAGAGGGAGTTTAGATTGATGTTCGACTCATGTTTGTTCAATGAAGGAGCAAGAGTAATTATAGTTGAAAATAGGTGATCACATAAGGTAAGAATCCCAAATAAGAGAAGGCAGAATCAATAAGTGAGAAAGAATACACGGTTCCCTTGAATCATGGGATTCAAAACTCTAAAAATGGTAAAGAACACATAGCATATAAAGGTAAATAGAAGGCTGTACCAAATTAAATAAGGAAAGGATTAGAGTAACATGGTAATTACGGAACTCATATCAATCAGTAGGCTATTAAGACAAGTAATCCCTTAAATTAAGGGATTCAAATTCAAACGGTAAAACCAGTGACATATAAGGTAATAACAATCAGTACGTGATCAGTAATGAAGGAATCATATTTCACTAAGTATAGGGTGGTCAATTAAGGCTAGGTTCAAAATATTCTAACTAAGGAAATAGCCAGTAAGAATAAATCATCACAGACGAATCAATCAATTCGAATAAAAGCTTAGGGTTTTTTAAAAGAAAATCTGTCAATCAACCCTCCCCCCCAAGTATTGAATCCAGGGTCGATTACATAAGAGCCATAATCACATAAATAGACAGGAATGTTCTGGCATAGTAAACAAGAAGACTGAACAAACGCTAGAAAAGATGTGAGTCTGAACAAACTAGGTAGTCACGAGCATAACCTAGGCTAAGAAACTCAGTAGAACATACTTAAGGTAAGGTAATCATAGAGATTTAGACAAAGAGAGACGAAAAGTCATGCTAGTACAGAACCATACATAGAAGTTTAGGGTTTTTAACACAAACGAGATAAAAGATAGTAGAAGCCATAGAATCAGTCATAATATGCAAAGAATCGGCTAAATACACAAAGAAAAGTTCGGCTTTAAACAAGCATACAAGATTCTGAGAAACCCTAATTTTAAAAGGGAAGTAAAACGTTTAAAAGCTGTTGAATCTTAAAGATTCAGTTGATAATAAAGTAGAACATAAAGAAATAGGTAGGAATCAGTAAGAAAACACGAGATTTAAGAGGCTTTAGGCAAAAATTAGACTTTCAAGAGAACCCGGAGAAAATCGGAGAACCTACTGTAGAACTTAGAGATGGTGATGGCTATGGTACCATTGCATCGAACCTCGTCGGAGACAGGCCGAAAACAATCAAGGCAGGAAATTCCATAGCCGTTTGGCATGGTTGAAGTCTTTAAAGGTCCTCAGAGAGGAAGAGAGTCGGAGAGATAGGGCGTCATGGTGGCTGGTGATCGAAAGGGGAAAGGCTGGAGGTGGCCGGAGAGGCGGTGGAAGCCATCGGAGAAGATGAAGAGCCCAGAAGGCTCTAGAAAGATGAGGTAGCAGAAGAGACGAGAAGAGAGAGAGTGTAGTCTTCGAAAATGAGAGACGGGGGGGGGG
>ML250214.1:13667-42971 GCA_005239495.1 Nicotiana undulata | reverse complement strand
GACACTTACTCAGTACATGGGGTCGGTTGTACTGATGCTACACCTGCACTTCTTTATGTTGTGCAGACTACGCAGCCGGACCCGGAGATCACTGAAGATTGGAGCATCTCATTCAGTCACACAGGAGACTTGAGGTAGACCCGCAGACGTTCGTGGGCCTTGACGTCACCTCCTACTTTCCATTTTCAACTCTGTCTTACTTTGTATTTCAAGACAGTCTTATGTACTTATTTCAGACCTTTTTGTTGTAGTAATCACTTAGATAGTCCGAGTATGTGACACCAGTTCTGGGATTTGTTTATGGGTTTTATTTCGAAAAGTGCTATGTTATATTTTGGTTATTTGCTAAGTTTCATATGGGGGCCATCGAAGCCTTAGTTATCTTGTTCGTATATTGTGTTAATGAGTTTTATTTACTTCAAACGTTGGCTTGTCTAGCGGGTTCAACGTTAGACGCAGTCATGGCCCGAAGATGGGATTTCGGGGCGTGACAGGCTAGTTTCCCCACACAAGGTTAGGCAAGATACTTACCTCAAAAAAGACAACATGGTACTCTAAAATGAACTCCTCGGGTGAAAAGACCTCAGGAAGCTCAAATATAATCAAACTAACATCAAAACTCAAATAAAACTCATAAGGAACTATTCCGGATCATAAAGCCTCAATCTTTACAAAAATCTAGAAATCAACCCAAAAGTCGACCCCGAGCCCGCACCTCGGAACCCGACAAAATTTACGAAATACGAATACCCATTCAATTACGAGTCCAACCACACTATTTCATCAAATTTAAAATACCAAATCGATGTTCAAACCCAATTATTTTCTTTAGAAAAAAAATTGGATAAAAATCCCCAATTCTCCAATAAAAACATGGATTAATTCAAAACACGAACTTCTTTAACTATATTAAAATACAAAAATTATACTTAGATACTGACCCATATGATAATATGAGAAGAACACCGCAAATATCACCTCAATAGGAGCTCTAGAACTATCTGCACCTGCGCATTTCCAGATGTCATTTCCGCTTTTGCGGACCATTTTTCTCACCCGCGGCTCCGCAGAGGCGGACCCAACTTCGCATCTGCGAAGCACTAGCACCAGCTATCTTCTCCGACACTAAAATGAGCATAGCTTCCTCATACGATATCCAAATTCAACAACTCTTTTTTCTATAGCTCCGTAATTACGATACAGATCTAATTATTCAATCAAAACAGAAATTGGAGCTCATTTTCCTAATGTGGAACCATTTATACTTGAAGCAACGACGTCGAAACATAAAAAAATGAGCGCAACACAACCCAAACCTATCTGAAACTCACCCGAGCCCCTTGGGACCCTATCCGAACATACCAATAAGTTCAATAACCTAATATGGACCCGATCGAGGCCTCAAACCACATCAAACAAAGACGAAAATATAAATCTCACCATGAATCGAGCTTATGAACTTTCAAATCTTCCAACTTCTAAAACTAGTGCCGAACCCTATCAATTCAACCCGGGATGGCGCCAAATTTTGTAGACAGGTCCCAATTGACATAACGGAGTTGTTACATCTCTCATAATCGGATTCCGACCCTAGTGTCACCAAAGTCAACTATTGGTCAAACCTTTCCACCTTCCAAACTTCAACTTTTCCAACTTTCGCCGAAAAGCTTCAAATCACCCTACGAACCTCCAAATCAAATTCCGGACACACGCCTAAGTCCAAAATCATCATAGAAGCTGTTGAAATCATCTAAACCCCATTTCAGAGTCGTTTACACAAAAGTCAAATATCGGCCAACTCTTAGTGCTTAAGCTTCCAAAACTTGAATCTTCTTCTCATTTGGCTCCGAATCATCCAGTAATTGAATTCAACCATACACGTATGTTGATATACATAATATGAAGCTAGTAAAGTCCTTATGCCGCCGAACGGAACTTATATTCTCAGAATGACTTGTCGGGTCGTTACATCCTCCCCATCTTAAAACAAACATTTGTCCTCGAACATGCCAAGGATCACCTCAAAGTCTTCAAATCACTGAATGCACACTTCCAACATACACCAGCGGGTGACCCCACATCACTCCAATCTACATAAGACTGACAACACCATCTCAACTGCAATTTAGCCTTTCCACCACCACTGATAAGCCTCATACCTCAAATTCTCACCTTCTATTCATTTCCAAAAGACCCGATTCTAAATCTATATTCGGTATCAATCTCAACCAGCTGCAACAAATCATGCTTACACCCACAAGGTACGACCACACAATATAACACACCACATATAGGCTTATAATAACACTTCTTATCACAATAGTTGCCCGAAATTAATCCTTCATTGGCAATTAGCCTCGTATATGATAGAACTCTATTTCAAACCTCCACAACACCGACGATGATGCAAGAACCACGACGACCTCATAATTAGACACCCAAATCACCAAGCCACAACTAACACCACCGGGCACACACCCCGCAAGTTAAAACTCAAGAAGCATAGAATAAAAATGACTGAATATGAAAAGAGAAACATATAAAGGAACTGCCAAACAAGCCCGACAGGCACAACTCTCTATCAATACTTAGCTACAAAAACAATTAACAAGGAAAGAATTAAAGCATATGAACAAATCACAAGGATCCCATCCTGATATAACTTCCACCGCGGTACTCAACCCGGTTCAAACATATCGAATCACAAGAGATCACGAGGGTCTCACCCTTAACTCTAAATCACATATCGAATATATATCATACCTATTGAAATCTTTCACTGACTCAGCTTTGCCAATAAATCACAACACTCACTGAACTCTCACCCCGTAGGGTACCAAATCACAAATTGTAACCAAGAATACTCAGGAAATCACACCAAAACCTACCATAATAAACAACAGGGACTCATTTCTAATCTCACCACTCTCAATAATGGATAAAAACAATAAAAGAAATGGATACCACTCGTAGAACCTCCCAACAGGGGAAAACACGTAAATAGAGTGCAAATCATAAAACTCGCCCATAAGTGAAACAACAAATAAGGGAACTCATCCCGATAAGCAGAACCGAAACAAAATATGAATGGTTCCTCTCTGTAACAAATCAAAAACATACCTATATGACATCATTTGGCACAACGATCTCCAGCCTACTATATGAAACACAACAACGGGTCGGGCCTCCCCCTCTTGAGGACCTCTACTCGCCTGAATACTTCATTGTGACACACATGTCCGGAGTCTAGGACAATCTGTCATGCCCCAAAATCGAGGGACGGGACCGGCGCCTAACTGAGTGACCCGGTCAAGCAAACCTGATTAGCCTTTCCTACCCGACTCGTTTCTCCCCCGTGTTTATAGCATACATTATTTACATGAGTTAGCAAGAGATAATTCAAAAGCATGTATTCATAACATTAAGTCCATTTTCCTCTTTCACCATTACCAACATTAGATCTTTCAAAATATACATACTAATTACAATATTCACGGTACGGAATCACGCTTACGATTAAATCCAAAAACTACCCAAAATATATATATATACACAACCCACATAAGTGTCTACGGAGCCTCTAAGAGTATGGAGAAATGAATATAGACCTGCCGGCGACAAGGCCTCGGCCATACCTCAAAAAGGGACAACATGTACAAAGGAGATCAACATGTAACTACACACGGCCCCGGGAGGAAATGGGGCTCACCAGAACTACTGAAGGGAGGAGGAGAAAGCACCATTATCGATGATCGGCGCTACCTACTACAAAATCGCCTACATCCATTTACAAAGATGTAGCGCTCCCGGCAAAAGGGACGTTAGTACCATTGAATAGTACTAGTATGTATGAACAAACTCTACTCTAGACAGGATAAACATTAACAAGCAATGATACAAATAGAGACATCATATAGCAATTCAAGTAGGGGAAAACACAAATAAGAGTCACCATGTTTTTAATCCCGTTTTGTCATATTTTGGTTAATAATCTTTTGAGTTCAAGTGTTATTATTATTATTACTAAACCACCGTGTCGTTGACACACAGAGTTCGATATCGGCCCGACCGGCTAAGCCATCCTAGGTGAGGCACCAACAACATCATAACTCATATCATCACCGTGGCATTTTCACACGGAGTCCGGTATCTCACCGGCTGGGCCATCTCAATTGAAACTGTGAGGCAATAATCAATATCGTATCTCAATCCGAATGTCTCCATGTGTACGGCATGGAGTCCGATGCCGTCCCGATCGGCTAGGTCATGTCATCCTAGGACATCACCCATCATTTCTTTGATCTTTTAGTTCACTTTTATCATTTTCCATCTTTTAATTCACATCTCATATCATTTCACTCTTGTGATTCATATTTCATATCATTTCAATCCTTTAATTCATATTTCATATCATTTCAATCCTTTAATTCATATTTCATATCAATTCGATCTTTCACATCTACCACAACCATCACATAAGAGGATTTGCACACATAGTAAAAGAAGGAGCATAATGATCACAAGTCATACCCTTAAATAGCATAATGATATGGGAGTAATATAGAACGGCGTAGAAGCAAGAATTTCCCAACTTGACACATAAGGAACATAAATTCCATAGAGAATCAAACAAGAGAATCATACCCGAAAAGTGAACACCAATAGGTTTACCCTATGAAGATTAGAGTTAGCCATACATACCTCGATTTGGGGTTTTTCCTTAGATTTCTACCACAATTCACCGGACCTTCTAGCACCTTCAATCTAGTTCACAATGTGGCATAATTGAACTTAGAATTAGGAATAATGATCATGTCTTGAACTCACTTGAGCATTCTATCAAACACTAGGTGTTCCTCGAGATTAAATGGCCTCCTTTTAGTGAAATATTACTCTAACTCGTTTCCTTTCACTAGATTATGACTAGTTGGTTACATGCATGCAAGATTCCTACCCCCATCTTCATGAACTCACCTAACCATGTTTCATTTTAACAAAAATATGGAAATTAAGGTTGATGGGGTAGAAGCTTACCTGTTGTAGTGAAGAAAATGGTGCCCTACTCTATCAATTCCAAGGCTGAGCACTCATGGAGGATCAAATTTGATGAAGTTGAGACTCTCTCTCACTAGAACCCACTCTCTACTCTCTCTATTTTATCAGAAAATAGTTAAAATTATATGGGATGGGTGTTATATTAGGCTGGGGGTCGGGTTTTAAAAATCAAAAATTAGAAGCCCCGATGCAGGTTTGCGGTCCGGAATGCAATTGCATTCTGGTTATGCGATCCGCAAACCTGCCGCATTATTGGCCTCCAGCTGGACCAAAAGGAAAAGGAATTTTCCCGGGTATGCGGAAACTATGCGGTCCGCATACCTGTTATTCAATCGCATAGTGCACCGCATAACTCCCTCCGCAAAAACTCAGGTGCAATTACGCGACAACTATGCGGCCCTTATACATGATTTGCGATCGCATTTTGGGCCGCATAGCGTCCTCAAAATGGATAGCAATCTGTCCAACTATGCGACCACTATGCAGTATGCATACTTGATATGCGATCGTATAGTGGACCGCAGATTCGCACAAACTTGAAAAATTCTATCCTCTATGTCCTGGGGTACTTTTCACTCTAAAAAGGTCTGATTTAAGAATTTCTATAGTTATATCAACATGGGGACCTGTCCGGGCATCGTTGTTAGTCAAATATTCTACGGGTATTTACACAATCTCTCACTATGAGGCTGGTATCTTCACACTCAAAGCAACCTCTCTGCTAACGTGGTTGTGGAAATTGTGAAGTACGAGTACTTTGAGATCCATGAGCACTTGAAAGACTGCGCGAAGCCAGAAGTGCAAACTGAACTTGCTGGCCCACAAAACTTCTACCATGTCGTACCCTTCCTCCAAAATAAGGACCAGTAGATCTCTCTGGCCTACGACCTCCTCGACCCCTGTACTCTCTCTCCCCTTATCTCGTCTGTCCTCTCGCTCCCGGTCCCACATGCCCTCTAACCGGTGATCAATCCCGACCACCTGCTGAAACGAAACATATGACTCCAACTCTCGAGCCATACTGAACCGAATATCATGCTTGGGCCCCTCAATGAATCTACAGACTTTCTCTCTAACTGAAGCGACCAAGGCAGGTGCATGTGTGGCCAAATCACTAAATCTGACGGCATACTCTAATACTGACATAGTGTCCTGGCGCAGCTGTTAAAACTCTGCGCGCTATGCATCTCGAAAGGACTGAGGTACAAACTCTCTCAGGAACATCTCTGAAAACTGAACCCATGTGAGTGAAGTTGACTCGGCCAGACTACCCAACCCATATGCCCGCCACCACTAATAAGTCGCTCCCTTGAGTTGAAACATAACAAAAGAAACCCCACTTTCCTCCACAATACCCATAGTACGAAGAATGCGGTGACACTCCTCCAAGAAACCCTGGGCATCATCTGAAGCCAAACCGCTGAATGTAGAAAGGTTATATCTCTTGAACCTTGCAAATCTAAGTTGCCCTTCCTCGGATGTTGCTGCTCTGACCATGAGTTGAACTGGAACCACAAGCTATGTCACCATGACACCTGGAACCTGACCAACGTGAACTCGGTTCTCTAGAGTGTGGGAGGCGGGAGTCTGGGCTCCTCCACCGGTCTGTGAAGTAACTGGTGCAACTGGAAATAACCACGCCTAAGCCAATGTACCAAACATGCTCAGGAACTTTGATAAAGTCTCCTAATGTTCGGGGGTAACAGCAAGCGTCTCCAGTACCAGACCCCTAACTGGAAATACTGGCAGCTCCCCAACTACTACTCTGGTAGGTGCCTTAGCTGCAGCTCGTGCTCCTCGTTGGCCTCTGCCTCTGACCCTGGCAACATCTGCTCCGGGGGTAACATCATCAGGAATCGAATCTTGTGTCCTCTCCATTTGTGAGAGACGGGAGTGATAAATTTCAAACTTCAAGATCAATGAACTCGCACGATAGGAAGGAAGGAAGTCAAATTGTCCTAATAGTTCTGTAGCCTCTCGAAGATAAGTACAGACGTCATCGTACCGATCCACAAGACTCAACTAAAATCACTTATGACTCGTAGAACCTATGAACCTAGAGCTCTGATACCAACTTGTCACGACCCAAATTTCACTTTGTTGGGTATTGTGATGGCACCTAATCTTAGGGACTAGGTAAGCCTAACATTTACTGAATAATAACAATAATAAAGGAAATCTAACAGTCTCGATATAGAAATCTTTACAGATTTACCAAAACTGGTAGTATGAGTCATAAGCTCTACAGAGTTGCTACAACTTCTAAATACAACTGTTTGGAAATGAGTAAAAAAATTTGAATAAAAGGTTAGAAGGTGACTCTGAAGCCTGCGAACGCAGTGGCAGGTTTACCGTGAGTCTCCTCAGCAAGGATCCACACAGCTACTAACGATCAATACATGGATATGCACAAAATGTGCTGAAGTGTAGTATGAGCATACCACAACGGTGCCCAATAAGTATCAAGACTTACCTAGGTGAAGTATTGACAAGGACTGGTCAAGACACCCACTGGTCTAATAAACTGAACAAGCATAAGTATAGGGATGACAGAACATGACATCTATCTAAGGACTACGCGATATGACTAAAGAAATAGCAACTACAATAAGGAAGGAAAAACAGCAAGTAATAGCAGAACACAATAATAAGACACAGAAGAATGAACGGAAACAGAACCCAAATCCGAAAAATGACAATACAGTAAAGGCAAGTAGTAACTCAGCGACTGCAATAGTTTTCACATCAAGTCTCAGCCGACAAACCCCAATAAATTAGTCAAATCCTTCAAGTGTAAACTTTCACCCGTAAGTTTTCAAATTGAGGTCTTTAGAGTATAATCCTTTCCAGTAAGAAAATTCTTTTTTTTTAAATATACTTCCTTCAAATAAATATCCTTCAAACATAGTTCTTTCAAGATAACAACGTTTCAATCATAAACTTTTCAAATAAATATCCTTCAAATATAGCTTCCAAGATCAATACTTTTCAAATATAAGCTTTTCAAATAAATATGCTTCAAACATTGCTCTTTCAGGATAAATACTTTTCAAATATAACTCTTTCAAATAAATATCCTTCAAATATAGCTTCCAAGATCAATACTTTTCAAATATAAGCTTTTCAAATAAATATGCTTCAAACATTGCTCTTTCAGGATAAATACTTTTCAAATATAACTCTTTCAAATAAATATCCTTCAAACATAGTTCCTTCAAGATAAATACTTTCAAATATAAACTTTTCAAGTAAATATCCTTCGAGTATAAGTCACTTTGTGACACCTAAGCATATAAGATTAGCAGCTCCGAACACAGATATAACAACAGGGAAATCTACCAGGATACCGTCTCGTAGTCCCGAATTAATTATGCAGTACAGGGAGATCTCCCGGAATACGTTCGTAGTCCCAAAAAAAATATGCAGTGTTGGGGGGAGCTCCCAAAATACGTCTATAGTCCCAAAGTAAATATGCAAGTCAGAGAGATCTCCCGGAATACGTTCGTAGTCCCAAAATAAATATGTAGTGCTGGGGGATCTCCCGAAATACGTCCGTAGTCCCAAAGTAAATATGCAAGACAGGGGGACTCCCAATACGTCTATAGTCCCAAAATAAATATGCAGTATTGGGGGATCTCCTGGAATAGCGTTCTGTAGTCCCAAAGTAAATATGTTGCGCAACCAACAGAGATAACAACTATAGCACGACAGAACCTCGTACATCACCACAACAAGTACAAAAGAAACAATGACAGTAATGCAAAGTATGGCGAGTAAATCAACTCAAGAACTTTAAATCACAAAGAACGGTAGAACTCATTCACAAGGAATAAACACAGTAAAGAATGCTAGGAGCAAGGAGAACAACGGGGGGAAAATGTAGCAACGATTCCACAATATTCAAGTCAATAATAAGAAGCCAACACGAGTCAAATAGTTCCTTACTAAGATATAGGTTATCTAAACTTCTTTTGAGGTTGAGCAATTACGAGGTATATTCAACAATTCAAGTAAGGGTAATCAGCAAAATATAATCATAACTCCAATTAAGACTAAACAATTATAGGTTGAGATAATAATAATTTCAATTAAAGATAAGCAGTTATGAAAATAGAGCATGACAACAGAAGAGGTAAAATCTTTAGTGAAGTCAAATCAGGGTCAAGTAGACAGTAAGGTGAATCCTAAAGAAATTATCTCTAATCAAAGCATGTAGAGGTGAAACTAGCAAATAAGAACTCAAACGTATCAAGAACAACTTAATACACGGTGAATATAAGGACCTAAGAACCCTAAAAGGCCAACTTCCGAAAAATAAATGTGAGCATGCACTCGTCACCTCACGTACACGCACTAAATCAACATAGAAGACTCAAATCCTAAGGGGTAGTTCCCCCACACAAGATTAGGCAAGATACTTACTTCAAAGAAGACAACTCGGTACTCTAAAATGAACTCCTCGGGTGAAAAGACCTCCAGACGACTCAAATATAATCAAACTAACTTCAAAACACAAATAAAACTCATAAAGAACTATTCTGGATCATAAAATCTCAATCTTTACAAATATCTAGAAATCAACCCAAAACTTGACCCCAGGTCCGCACCTCGAAAACCGACAAAAATTTACAAAATCCGAACCACCATTCAATTATGATTTCAACCATATTAATTTCATCAAATCTCGATACCAAATTGATGTTCAAACTCAATTATTCTCTTTAGAAAAGTTTTGGATAAAAATCCCAAATTCTCCGATCAAAACATGGATTAATTCAAAAAAAGAACTTCTGTAACCATATTAAAATACAAACAATTTGTGAGATACTGAACCCCATGAAAAGACAAGAAGAACGCCGTGAAAATCACCTCAATCGGAGCTCTAGAACTCGAGAAATGCTCAAAATACAAAAATGATACGATCTGTTTTTTTATACTTAGGGATTTTCGCATTTGTGACACAAATATCCGCACCTGCGCATTTCCAACTGTCATTTCCACTTTTGTGGACCATTTTTCTCACTCGGGGCTCCGCAGATGTGGACCCAACATCGCATCTGCAAAGCACCAGCACCAGCTCTCTTCTCTGACACCAAAATGAGCATAAATTCCTCATACGAATCTAATGCATCAATAAAAATAGAAATTGGAACTCATTCTCTTAATTTGGTACCATTTATTCTTGAAGAAATGACGCCGAAACATAAAAAACGAGCTCAACACAACCCAAACCTCAGGACCCCATCGGAACATACCAATAAGTTCAATAAACCTAACACGGACCCGATCGAGGCCTCAAACCTCATCAAACAAGTACAAAACTACAAATCGCACCATGAATTGAGCTTATGAACTTTTAAATTTTCCAACTTCTAAAACTCGTGCCGAACCCTATCAATTCAACCCGGAACGGTGCCAAATTTTGTAGACAAGTTCCAATTGACATAACGAAGCTGTTCCATCTCTCGAAATAACATTCTGACCCTGGTATCACCAAAGTCAACTATTGGTCAAACCTCTCCACCTTCCAAACTTCAACTTTTCCAACTTTCGCCGAAAAGCTTCAAATCACCCTACGGACCTCCAAATCCAATTCCGGACGCACGCCTAAGTCAAGAATCACATACAAAGCTGTTGAAATCATCTAAAACCCATTCCATACCCATTTACACAAAAGTCAATTTTCGGTCAACTCTTAGCGCTTAAGCTTCCAATACTTGAATCCTTCTTTTGATTTGGCTCTGAATCATCCGGTAACTGAATTCAACCACACACGCAGGTCGATATACATAATATGAAGCTGCTCAAGGCCTTATGCTGCCAAACGGAACTTGAATTCTCAAAACAACTGGTCGGGTCGTTACAACTACCTTAACATATGTTCATGAACACCATATAAAATTATTGTTACCCGAAGAAGAAGAAGAAGAAGAAAGAGGAGAAAAATTCTTGAAGTTGTTTAAACAATGGGTACTTTTAAAAAAAGAGAACAAATGGGTATAGGTTAAACGGGGGCGACCAAATAGGGTGCCAAGTGCAATTTTATGTTTGAGACATGTATAGTTGGTCCTTAGATAGAAGTCCCAACACTCAAGAATTGTCTTTTGGAAAAATCAAACTAATTTTTTTTAAATCTAGATTAGGGGGTTGTTAGACATTACTAAGCGCAAAACAACTGTTGTTGTATCTTAGAGAAGTGATTGCACCAACCCATAAACAAACTTGGCATCAAGGGCGATCTATTGTGTCATAAAATCTTGATCCGGAACCTCTATTTTTGTCCATCTCCACCTTTATTTAGCTGTCTAGTTCGTCGTGACATTGATAGATACGTAATAATATAATTGTTGACTTTTTCTCCCAAAAGCTAAGATACAACCTTAGGGAGCCACTTTCTGCATAAACATTTTGCTACAAAAATTTGTCTATATTGCAAATATCAACATGTTGGCCCATGAAATTGAATAGTTTTGAAGGTTGACAAAGGAACTCAGAAATAAACTAGGTCCATCACTGGCAGACATAGACTGAATCAGAGTCAAAGGCACGTGAGGTGCACATGCAGAAGATAAACGAAATCTGGTAAAATAAGAGATATCTCCTGATCGAAAAGATTGAAAAATGATAAGGAGAAGGACTCCTTATTCAGTAAGAACAAAATCAAAGATAAGGAAGGATTTGAGGAGTTAAGATTAACTAGAACTCTTCCACCAAGGAAGAGTAGCATTAGAACTCTAATTAATTCCTTATCTACTAATCATATATATTGCAGATAGTTCTTATTGTGCAGGAACGCACAAAGCAGAAGTTAAGCAAGAATTGAAAGCAAAATTAACAAGGCAATTTTGCAAGCAGTTCGTGTGAAACTTTAGTGTGCGAATCTGAAGCTACTTGAACCAACAAGAAGAACTAGTTCCATTTTTTGTCTTTTAGTCTATTTTATTTGTAGTATGTGATTTTAACTTGTACCTTTTCAGCTTTATCTAGAAGCGTTTGTAATAGGTACTTTGTGTTTCAAGTTATAGCCAACTTGTAGTTTGTCGCAAATAACTAGAGGCTAGTTTGCTACAAGGGATTAGAGGTAATCCTAGGTTTACAAAAGATTTTTTGTAAATTCTGTTTGGACCACTGATTAAGTAAAGATTTTTGGGGAAATCCTACTAGGAAGTAGGTCGTGGTTTTTTCACTTTTTGAGCCAGGTGTGTTCCACGTAAAAAATCTCTATGTTCTTTTATTTCTGTATTTATTATTCCGCTAACAGTAGGAGTTGAAACACATAGAAGAACCTGGTCCTTCTATAACAAGTGCACGCGAAAATCAGACACCACACAAATCAACCCCCCCCCCCCCCCATTTGTGTGGTATTAACGTATAAAACATCAATTTGTATTAGAGCGGGTTATCCTTGAAGAGGCTAACACCTTAGGAGAAGATCAAGATGAGTGAACCACCTAGGATCTGGGAAGGACAATCAACTTCTAGGCCTCCACTCTTCAATGGCCAGTACTACTCCTGGTGGAAGAACATGATGAGAGACCATATAATCGAAGAAGACTACGAGCAATGGGACATTGTTACTGATGGTCCTTTGGCCACCATGAAGAAGAATGCATGAAGGAGTAGATGTGACAAAGACAAGAGGTGATTGCACTGCTAAGGATTTGAGAAAGTGGGAGAAGAATGCTAAGGCCAAGAAGTGGCTTGTGTGTGGACTTTTGTCACGACCCAAATTCCCAAACATAGGGATCGTGATGGCGCCTAACACCACACTTGCTAGAAAAGCCAATGTTAGCGTTCGATTAACTACTTGCATTCGATTATTTACTTAAATACAATAAGACAAATTTAAAGTAAATTAAATCTAATTATTTCAACGGTTTGACTACATAAATAAAATAATAAACTAATAAATAAACTGAACCACGAACTGGTTATATAAATAACTCTCAGACTACCCCAGGGTCTGGTGTCACAATTAACGAACTACTAAAGAATACTACAAATAATGGGCTGAAAGAAATAATATAATTGTTTTGAGAAAAAAATATAAAACAGTCTCTACGAACTAAGAGAAGACTCTCGGGATCTGCGAACGCCGGTAGATATACCTCGTGTTTCCAGAAAATAGATAGCCTCTCTAAATATCTCTACTGCTAATCGTTACCTGGATCTGCACAAAAGAGTGCAGAGTGTAGTATCAGTACAACCGACCCCATGTACTGAGTAAGTGCCGAGCCTAACCTCGACGAAGTAGTGACGAGGCTACGGCGGGGCATTAACAATATAACCTGTGACAATAATATATGTAGCAAGAAGGAAATCTAAAATAAATAAATAATAACTGCAACAACAATTAAAATAACTCAGTCGCCTTTTCCAGGTCTCATCTATAACCAATTTTCATGAAATTTCCAATTTTTCAAACTTTAACTTTAAATAAAAGTAGAGCAAAATATCTAAAATAGTAAAATAAAATAGTAAGTTTTCAAATATTTCTTTTATTTTAAAAAAATCAGTAAAACATAAGTGTCCTCCCTTATTGCTCCTTGTTGCGGCGTGCAACCCGCTCCCACCTGTCCACCCTTATTGCTCCTCCCTAAATATATCACCCTTATGGATCCTGTTGCGGCGTGCAACCCGATCCCACTTGTCCACCCTTATCACTCCTTATTGATGCGTGCAACCCGCTCCCACCAGACATATCATATCAATTTATTTATAAATTTCACAATTCAGGCCAAGCCTTTCACAATATTTTTGTCTCGACAATTATAAATAAGAAACTGTATTTTCTCATAAACTTCATCAATATCCTCTCAACCATGAAACCAACAGGAACATATATATATATATATATATATATATATCGTATAACGATGCCGAACTGCTCAATCTTTATGTACCACAAGGGAACCAAATAAACAACCAATACTCTTCCAAAATAACTGCCACAAGACTTAACAACAAAGTAACAAAGCCAAGTAGTCATAGAACCAATAATGGACATAGAACAATTAATACATGAATCAATTAAATTGGAAACGGGGAAGGGATCATGTGTAACAGATAATTTGGTGGTGCATAGATACTCGTAACCTCACCTATACACCACACACATGCAATTTCACATAGCAAATAAGTTGGGTGTTCCTATTCCCTCAAGTCAAGGTTAAACTAAGCACTTACCTCAATTTTACAGGCCACTCACAGCTCAATTACAGCTTTTCCTTTAGAATCTTGCTCTAACTTGCTCGAATCTAATCATAATTAATTTAATATTATTAATTAATGCTGAAGGAACTAACTTTATTAAAAATTATAAATTTTCCTAAGTTTTTCTCAAAAAAAGTGAAAACCCGACCCCGAGCCCGCTTGGTCTAAACTCGGGGTTCGGACCAAATTACGTTTACTCATTCACCCACGAACCCGAATATACCATTAATTTCAAAATCCGACCTAAATTCGAGGTAAAGATTCATTTTTTATAAATTTCCCTAATTCTACCCAAACCCTCAATTTTTACCATGAAAATTCTTAGTTTTTTATTAATAAGGTATGAAAAAAAATGAGTAATTGAAAGAGTAAAGTTTAGAATTGATTACCAACAACTTGGGGATGATATTTGGTGAAGAAATTTGCTCCTAGGGCTGTGAGGTTCGAAAATATGAAGAAGAAGAAGAAGAAGAAGAAGAAGAAGAAGAAGAAGAAGAAGAAGTAGCATGCCCGTTTTTTAAAATTGTTAAAATACGCCTGGGCCAGCCTCTTATGCGTTCGCGACAGAGGGGCTGCGTTCGCGTAGGGACCAGGCCTGATGGCCTACGCGTTCGCACTCTTTGGGCCGCGTTTGCGGAGCTTTAACTCCCAGTCTCTTCGCGTTCGGGGGGGGGGGGGGGGGGCACCTGGGGGTGCACACAACAAAAACCCACGGGGGGGGGGGGGGGGGGGGGGGGACTCTGTGCGTTCGCATAGCACAAACGCAACCCCCTGCCCCCAAGCCCAGATACACTGTGCGTTCGCGGGGCCCATACCGCGTTCGAACTGTACAAAAAAAGAGACCCCTGAGTTTACACTATGTGATCGCGAACCTAGCTATACGATTGCATAGCACCTGGGACCAAGGCACCAGAAATAGAATTACAACAGCATTTTACATGTTCAAAACCTCCTTTGACCTATCCAAAACTCGCCCGAGCCCTCGAGGCTCTAAACCAAATATGCACGCAAGTCGAAAAATATCATACGGACTTGTTCATGCGATCAAATCATGAAAATAACATGTAAAACTAGGAATTAAACCTCAAAACTTATCATTTTTCTCAAAACACTTAAAGTTCATAACTTCTCAACCGGTTGTCCGAATCACGTCAAATAAACTCCATTTTTTACCAAATTTCACAGTTAACCTTTAAATACAATAACAAATCTGTACCGGGATCCAGAACCAAGATACAGGCCCGATACCGATGATTTCAGATATTAATTCTTTCTTTATTTCATAAATATTTCAGCAAAATAATTTCTTTCAAAAATTGATTTCTAAGGCTTGGGACCTCGGAATTCATTTTCGGGCATACGCCCGAGTCCCATATTTTACTGCGCACCTCCCGGGATTGTCGGAACATGGATCCGGGTCCGTTTACTCAAAATGTTGACCAAAGTCAACTATAATCAAATTTTAACTCTAAAATTACTATTTCTCATATTTTCACATAAAAGCTTTTCGATTTCACGCCCGGACTGCGCACATAAATTGAGGTATTTAAAAGTAATCTTTTTAGGGCTATTAAGCCTAGAATGGAGTCTAAGTTCATAAAAGGACCCCTTGGGTCATCACAATCTCCACCTCCATAACAGACGTTCGTCCTCGAACGGACATAGAAAGTTACCTGAATTGGCAAACAAGTGTGGATATCTACTCTACATGTCCGACTCGGACTCCCAAGTAGCTGCCTCAACGGGTTGGCCTCTCCACTACACTCGAACTGAAGGATAACTCTTAGACCTCAACTGACGAACTTGCCGGTCTAAAATAGCTACCAGCTCCTCCTCATAAGTCAAGTCCTTGTCCAATTGGACATAGCTGAAATCTAACACGTGGGATGGGTCACAATGACATTTCCGGAGCATGGACACATGGAATACCGGATGAACTGAGGATTACCCTGGAGGCAACGCGAGTCTATAAGCTACCTACCCCACTCTATCAAGAATCTCAAATGGCCCGATATACCTAGGGCTCAACTTACCCTTCTTTCCATACCTCATAACACCCTTCATGGGCGACACATGAAACCATACTCTCTCTCGCACCATGAATGCTTTACGATCAGCATAACTCTTTTGCCTAGAATGAGCTGTACGAAGTCTCTCCTGAATAATCTTGACCTTATCCAAGGCCTCCTGAACTAAGTCTGTACCCAGTAACTGAGCCTCTCCCGGCTCAAACCATCCAACTGGAGATCTGCATCGTCTACCATATAATGCCTCATAAGGAGCCATCTGAATGCTCGACTGGTAGCTATTATTATAAGCAATCTCCACTAACGGCAAGAACTGATCCCACGAAACTCCAAAGTCAATAACACAAGCGCGGAGCATATCCTCCAATATCTGAATGGTACGCTCGGACTGCCCGTCAGCCTGAGGGTGAAATGTTGTACTAAACTCTACTCGGGTACCCAACTCACGCTGAACTGCCCTCCAAAAGTGAGAAGTATACTACGTACCCCGATCAGAAATGATAGACACGGGTACACCATGAAGGCGAACAATCTCCCGAATATATAACTCAGCCAACCGCTCCGAAGTATAAGTACTTGCCACTGGAATGAAATGTGCTGATTTAGTCAGCATATCCATAATAACCCAAACTGCGTCAAATTTCCTTTGAGTCTGTGGGAGTCCAACAACGAAGTTCATAGTGATACGCTCCCACTTCCACTCAGGAATCTCCATCTGCTGAAGTAAACCACCAGGTCTCTGATGCTCATATTTTACCTACTGACAATTTAAGAAACGAGCCACATACACAACAATGTCCTTTTTCATCCTTCTACACCAATAATGTTGCCTCAAATCTTGGTACATTTTGGCTGCCCCTGGGTGAATCGAATACATAGAATTGTGAGCCTCCTCAAGGATCAACTTACGAAGGCCATCAACATTAGGCACACATATCCGACCCTGCATCCTCAAGACATCATCATCTCCAACTGTAACCTGCTTGGAACCACTGCGCCGAACTGTGTCCCTAAGGACCATCAAATGCGGGTCATCATACTGCCGCTCTCGGATACGCTCAATCCGAGAAGATCGAGCGACTGTACAAGCTAGACACTACTGGGCGAAATATCCAACCTCACAAACTGATTAGCCAACGTCTGAATGTCTGAAGCTAATGGTCTCTCACCAACTGGAATATACGCAAGGCTGCCCATACACACCGCCTTCCTACTCAATGCATCGGCCACTACGTTGGCCTTCCCTGGATGATATAATATGGTGACATCATAATCTATCAGTAACTCTAACCATCTTCCCTGCCTCAAATTTAGATCCTTCTACTTGACTAAGTATTGGAGACTGTGATGGTCAGTAAAACTCTCACACGACACGCCAAAAAGATAGTGCCTCCAAATTTTCAATGCATGAACAATGGCTGCCAACACTAAGTCATGAACAGGATAATTCTTCTCATGGAATTTTAGCTGCCGAGACGCATATGCAATCACTCTGCTATCCTACATAAATACTACTCCAAGTCCAACACGGGAAGCATCACAATACACCGTGAAAGAACCCGAACCTGATGGTAACACCAACACCGGTGCTGAAGTCAAGGTTGTCTTGAGCTTCTGAAAGCTCGCCTCGCACTCATCTGACCATTTAAATGGGGAACCTTTCTGAGTCAATTTAGTCATTGGGGATTTTATGGATGAGAACCACTCCACAAAATGACGGTAGTAACCCGCCAAACCCAAGAAGCTTCTGATCTCCATGGCTATAGTGGGTCTAGGCCAGTCCTTGACATCCTCTATCTTCTTAGGATCAACGTGGATACCCTCAGCTGATATGATATGACCCAAGAAGGCTACTGAATCTAACCAGAACTCACATTTTGAAAACTTGGCATACAACCGATTATCCCTCAAAGTCTGGAGTGCTATACAAAGGTGCTACTCATGATCTTCCCAATTGCGGGAGAATATAAGAATGTCATCAATGAACACGATCACGAAAGAGTCCATATGGGGCTTGAAAACTCGATTCATCAAATCCATAAAGGCTGATGGAGCATTAGTCAGCCCAAAAGACATAACAAAAAATTTGTAGTGCTCATACCTCGTCTGAAAGGCTGTCTTAGGAATGTCGGACACCCTAATCCTCAGCTGATGATAGCCCGACCTTAAATCAATTTTCCAAAATACTCTAGCACCCTGAAGCTGATCAAATAGGTCATCACTTCTCGGCAACAGATACTTATTCTTGATAGTAACTGTATTCATCTACTGGTAATCTATACACATCCTCATCGACCCATCTTTCTTCTTTACAAACAAAATCGGTGCACCCCAAGGCGAGACACTAGGTCTGATAAAACCCTTATCTAGCAAATCTTGCAACTGTTCTTTCAACTCTTTCAACTCTGGTGGGGCCATCCGAATGGAGGAATGAAAATGAGCTGAGTGCCCGGAGCCACATTAATATAGAAATCAATATCCCTGTTGGGTGGCATCCCCGGCAAGTCTGCATGAAATACCTCGAGAAACTCACGAATGATAGGAACTGACTCTATGGAAGAAACCTCGGCATCGGAATCATGAATATGGGCCAAATAAGCCAAACACCCCTTCTCCACCATGCGGCGAGCCTTAGCATATGAATCACCCGGCTGGGAGAATGACCAGGAGTCCCTTTCCATTCTAACTGAGGCAACCCTGGTAATGCTAAAGTAAATGTCTTGGTGTGACAGTCAAAGATGGCATAATAGGGAGACAACCAATACATGCCTAATATAACATTACAATCAACCATGTCTAGAAGTAAAAGATCCACACTAGTTTCAAGACCTTATATGACAACAACGCACGAACGATACACATGATCGACCATAATAGCATCCCCCACCGGTGTAGACACATAAACAGGAACACTCAAGGGATCACGGGGCACATTCAAATACGAGGCAAAATAGGATGAAACATACGAATAAGTAGACCCCGGATAAAAAAAATTGAAGCAACTCTATCACAAAACTGAGATGATACCTGTAATAACAGCGTCGCAGGACTCTGCCTCAGGCCTGGTTGGAAATGCATAAAGTCGGGGTTAGGCCCCGCTGTATTGGTAAAAAAGAGTTTCACACATAAGATGATTCCTGATAACTCAGCCAGCTGCGTGGACCAAAGAAAATATGACAGCTGGATATGATTCTATAAAGAGGTACGGAACAAAGGGGTACGGATCAATAAACCTACAGGGTAATCAACTACGGGAAACCCAACCTGTTTGGGACAAGTAAGAGACACGTTCAGAATGAATCCGGACAGAGCTACGAGCAGATCCAAAGATCCTCAATTAATGACTCACACGTTACACAACCTTCACACAAAAGTTACGGTTATTCTTTATAATTCCCCATTAATGTAATAATTAGTCATTAATGAGTGATGATTGTAAGAGGCAGACGTTATATTGAGAAATTCCCTATATAAGGGAAGTGGAAATAGCTTGTAAGGACATCTAAATGACATATACAATACATTTTACTTTTCCGAGCATCTTATTATCATCATTTACTTATTCTTCTTTACTTAATACTATTTCCTTGATTATCAGTAACCCGTGTTCATCCTAAAAATAGCTTTGGTCAAAGGATCTAATTCTTTGGTTAAACAAATTGGTTCCATTACCGGGAATCTGATAATCATTGTTTGCTTTTCAAAGAGATATCCTCTGAACTATGTCGAATCCCAACGACAATAACCAACAGAGAGATAGGATTCCATCACCTCTTCTATACCCAAGAGGTTCAAGGGAACAATCCAAAGAGAGATCCAACAACAACACTGATAACAACAACAATGATCAAACAGTAGAAGAAGATCATATAAAGCAAATGATTGCAGAATATGTGAGTCAAGCTTTGCAAGAATTTGCAAGGGGATTACCGGTAGCATCACCTGCATCACTGACACCACCTCCTAATAACACAATTACCATGGAAAATCCTCAGTCTGGGTTGGTAAACTCAGCAAGGGATGACACTTCTAACGAATCTTTCAAAATGAGATCGGGTATGACTAATAACCCTGAATTACAAAATTTACTACTAACCTTGCAGAAACAGGTGAAGGAAAAAAACGATCGAATCGAGCAAATTCCTGGAGTACCACTTGTTATCAAAGGCATTGATGTTGATAGATATTCTCAACAACCTTGGAAACCAAGCACAACACCCTTGCCTATACCCAAGAAGTTTAAATGCCTGACGTTCCTAAGTATGACGGAACAATTGACCCACGCGGCCATGTGACTGCTTTTACCACCGGAGTAAAGGGAAACGACTTAACAAAACAAGAGATTGAATCAGTCCTTGTCAAAACATTCGGAGAGACTCTTACTAAAGGAGACCTAACCTGGTACTCTCTTCTCCCTGAAAATTCAATTGATTCTTTTGCTGAGCTTGCAGATTCTTTCATAAAAGCACACTCTGGTGCACAAAAAGTCGAGAAAAGAATGGAGGACATATTTAAAATAAAGCAAGGAGACACACAACTACTCCGTGAATTTGTAGACAGGTTCTAGCGAGAAAGAATGCAACTACCAAGGGTGCCTGATAATTGGGAAGCCATGGCATTTGCAAGTAACCTAAATGACAAAAGCTTAGAAGCCACGAGGAGACTCAAAGAAATCTTGAGAGAATTCCCAGCTATAACGTGGAATGATGTTTACAACAGGTACAGTACTAAACTTCGGATAGAAGAAGATACCATTGCTCGTTCGAAAGATGAAGATCGTACCAGATCCGTACATTCCAAATCAGACAGGAGATCAAGTAAAAACAGGTACGACCCTTATTTAGGACCATCGGGACGCGAAACTCGCCCCAGGTTCGAGAACACTAGGTCAGATTATAGACCACCAAGCAGCAATGTGGGATCATCCTCATATAGATCCAGAAAGGATCGGGATGAATGACCTAGAGGTAATGCACGAATTGGGGATCATACCTTTAATGTAAGTACTCCTGAACTTGTTTCAATATTAAGAAATATGGGAGATAAGGTTAAGTGGCCGAAAGAAATATGATCAAACCCAAATAAGAGGAACCCAAATTTCTGGTGTGAGTTCCATAATGATCATGGACACAGGACTGCAAATTGCATACTTTTACAAGGTGAAATAGAACAATTATTGAAACATGGCTATTTGACAGAATTGTTTAGTGATAAAGGTAAACATTCATATATGAAGAACAGGCAGGAGCCCCTGCAGCCTCCATCTCCAAAAAGAACCGTCAGCGTGATACATGGAGGAGAGGAAGTGAACGAAATAGTTTGCAAATTAGCCTCGAAGGTCATAATATACCCACGGAAAGCGGGTTCGAGAAAATCCAGATGAAGATGATATAACCTTTGAAGATGCAGATTTTGGCGGACTAATGCTCCCCCACAACGATGCTCTGGTAATATCCTTACTTATTCATGACACTAACGTTAAAAGAGTGTTGATTGATCCAGGAAGTTCAGTCAATATCATTTTGCTAAGAGTCGTGGAAGAAATGCTCATGGGAAATCAGGTGATCCCAAAGGCACGAGCCATATCAAGGTTTGATAACTCTACAGTGATAACCAAAGGAGAAACTGAACTTAGCACCTACGCCGAGGAAGTAATTAAGAACACCAAATTCCAAGTCATTGATACTGACATGGCTTATAACGTAATTATGGGAAGGCCCTGGATCCACGACATGAAAGCAGTACCATCCAATTTACACCAGGTAATTAAATTCCCTTCAGAATGGGGAATTAGACAGATTAGAGGTGATCAATAGACCTCTAGAAATATAAATTTCGTGGCGCATTATAACAAAAAAGTAGAGGCGGAAGAACCGGAAGATAGAGAAATCTTCTAGACAGAGGTCATCGACCAAGTAGGTACGAAAAAAGTGAACGTTCAAGCAAATACGGAAATAGATGCTCACGAGAAGGTGAATCAAGTCACCACGGAAGATACATTGGACCACATAGATGTAGATTCCAGACCGGACGTCATTCATGAACCGGAGGAAGACGAGCACATCAAAACAACTACGGAAGAGCTTGAAGTTGTTCCATTGTTTGAACAAAAACCTGAACAGAAGGTGTATATAGGCACGAGGCTGAGCCCCGGTTGAAAAGAAGAAAAGAAAGCAAGGACCACTCAAGAACCAAGTGATTGACAAAGAGGTACAGAAACTCTTGAAAATTGGTTCGATACGAGAGGTAACGTACCCTAACTGGTTAGCTAACACTGTGGTAGTACCTAAAAGGAATGGAAAATGGAGAGTATGCGTAGATTATACTGATTTAAATAAGGCATGCCCCAAAGATTCATTCCTATTACCACATATAGATCAAATGATTGATGCCACCGCAGGTCATGAATTGTTAAGCTTTCTACATGCATATTCTGGTTATAATCAGATTAAAATGGATCCCTCAGACGAGGAGAAACCTCCTTTATTACGAACAGGGGGACTTATTGTTATAAAGTCATGCCTTTTGGCTTAAAAAACACTAGAGCCACCTATCAAAGGCTAGTGACCAAGATGTTCCAGGAACATCTGGGAAAAATGATGGAAGTTTACATCGACGACATGCTGGTAAAATCAACACGAGCGGAAGACCACTTCCAGCACCTCTCTATTACATTTGACATTTTACGCAGGTATAATATGAAGCTGAATCCAGAAAAATGCGCTTTTGGTGTAGAATCAGGTAAATTCTTGGGTTTCCTTGTGTCAAACAGGGGAATAGAGGTAAATCCCGCTCAAATAAAGCTATAGAATAAATACCTGATGTACTTATAAATAAAAAAGAAGTTCAAAGACTAACGGGAAGAATCGCAGCTTTGGGAAGGTTTATTTCCAGGTCTTCCGAGAAAAGTTTTAAATTCTTTTCAGTCCTCAAAAAGCAGCAGTTCGAATCGACTGATGAATGTCAACAGGCTCACATGAATCTGAAAGCTTATCTATCAAAACCCCCGCTGCTATCAAGGCCAAATGAGAGGGAGAGGTTGTACGTCTACTTGGCTGTCTCGAAAATTGTTGTAAGTGCGGTATTGGTAAGAGAAGATAAAGGTAAAAAATCTCCTATTTATTATGTAAGTAAAATTTTACTAGATGTTGAAACCAGATATCCACATCTAGAAAAGTTAGCCTTAGCTTTAATAATGGCATCTAGAAAATTACGACCATATTTTCAATGTCATCCAATCACTTTTGTAACTTTGTATCCATTAAGAAACATACTACATAAACAAGAACTATGGGGAATATTAGCCAAGTGGGCCATAGAATTAAGTGAGCATGAAATAATATATCAGCCTAAGACTACGATTAATCTCAAATCTTAGCTGATTTTGTCGCTGACTTTAGTAATAGCATTGTCCCTGAAGTAAAAAAAGAGTTACAACTCTTTAACGGTGCTAATCTGGGTCTATGAAACCTATTCACTGATGGTTCTTCCAATATAAAAAGTGTCGGCTTAGGCATAGTTTTAATATCACCCACGGGTTAAAAGACACGACAAGCTATCAAATGTTATCCTATAACTAACAATGAAGCAGAGTACGAAGCTGTCATTGCAGGACTAGAACTCACACGAGGACTCTCAATCGAGTAAATCGTAATCAACAGCGACTCCCAACTGGTAGTAAATCATATGCAGGGAACTTACATTGCTCGAGAGACTCGGATGCAACAGTACCTGGAAAAGGCACGAGAGATCGTGAGACAATTCAAAACATGGAAGGTAATACAAATACCTAGAGAAGAAAATGTGGAGGCAGATGCATTAGTTAACCTTGCAGCAATCACGGAAGTAACAAACGAAGACAATTCAATTGTCGTTCATCTATTCCATTCAGCGATCGACCAGGACAGAAATGAGGTAACTTTCAACAATTTAACCTGGGATTGGAGAAACGAAATTCTGAGTTTTTTGCAGAATGGTACCGTACCTGAAGACAAGAAAACAGCTCAAGCACTCTGTCGTAAAGCTGCACGGTACTGCCTCATTCGCAATATATTATATCGCAAAATGTTCTGAGGGCCCCTAGCGAAATGCCTCGGACCTAATCAAACGGAGTTCGTGATGGAAGAAGTCTATGAAGGACACTATGGAAATCACTCATGGACGAGATCCTTGGTAAAAACCCTAATCAGAGCTGGGTATTATTGGCCTAAGATGGAGGAAGAGGCCGAGAACTTCGTATCCAAATGCGACACATGGCCTTTCATGAAATGGGGTATGGACATAGTGGGACCTCTTCCTCAGCTAAAGGACAGGTACAGTTTCTACTTGTGATGACCAACTATTTTACAAAATGGGTAGAGGCAGAAGCATTCAAACAGGTGCGAGAAAAGGAAGTTAAAGCTTCTTATGGCGAAACATAATATGCCGCTTTGGAATACCAAAGGAGATCGTGTGTGATCATGGCCCACAGTTCATAGACTTGCAAATCACAGAGTTCTTCGAAAGCTGGCAAATCAAACGAATCACTTCAACACCATACCACCCCGTGGCTAATGGTCAAGCAGAGTCAACGAATAAAATTATCATCAACAACCTAAAGAAGCGGCTAGATAAAGCCAAAGGAAATTGGCCTGATGAGTTACCAGCGGTACTATGGGCATACAGAAAAACTTTAAAAATAGCCACGGGAGAAACTGCGTTCGCACTTTTCTATGGCTCAGAAGCCTTAATACCTGTGAAAATTGGAGAACCAAGCATAAGGTTTATAACAGCCACAGAGGAAGCAAACGACAATGAATTGAGGACTAATCTAGATCTGCTCGAACCATGAAGGGAAGCAGCACTAATACGGATGGCTGCTCAAAAACAAATTATAGAGAGCTATTACAACCGTAAAGCTCATCTCAGATACTTAAAGATTGGGTACTTTGTCCTCAAAAAAGTCTTTCAATCAACGAAAGAAGCAGGCGCAGGAAAGCTAAATCCAAATTGGGAAGGACCCTACAAAGTCCGAGGCATAGCTTGTAAGGGAGCCTACGAGCTCGAAGCTATGGACGGCATAATCCTACCGACAAGTTGGAATGCCATCCACTTGAAGAAGTACTACTTCTAAGGAAAAGAAGTACCCCTGGTCAGGTATCACACGTTCGATTTTATTTTGAACATTTAAAATTTTACTAACATTTTTAGATGATAGGCATAAAGCTAACCCATCACTAGATGATGATATTAGACCTGCAAAGACGCGAGGAAGTAATTGAATTCCCGGTCTAGAGTTACACTTTCTGATGGACGTTTTAAAGGGTTGAGCAGTCATCATCTAAAAACTATACACCGTCGAGTCCCGTATGTTTTTCCTTTTCAGGAAAAGGACCACAAGGACGGAATAGTCAAGTGCTCGAGATTTCATTCTTCAAAGCTCAAACACTTGGGGGACTATACAATATGGAAGGCTAAGACGAAGAAAATATGACTATCAGAAAGTCAAAGCTCGAGCCTAAAGATCCATCTACCCAACAAATCAAGTGATACAAGCAGAATCAAAAGAGCTGAAGACTCAAGTACAAAGCCTATCCAAAAAACCTTCGAACGTGTTCAGGTTGAAAGGAAAAATATTAACCACGGGGAAGAAATGCACATATTTATACTTATTCAAAAGAAAACTATTGTAACCAAAAACAGTTAGGGGTTAAAGATCATCATCATTGTACTCATTCAAAAACTGTTGTAACCAAAAACAGTTACGAAATCTTTGTACTCATATAGAGAAATGTTATCAAATAAAACAGTTACGGATGAAAGATCAAAATCCTTGTATTTGTTCAGAAAACTGTTATCAAATAAAACAGTTACGGATATAAGAGCATTTCCCTCGTACTTATTAAAAATTGTTATCAACAAAAATAATTACTGGTGAAAATCCCAATCTTTATAAAAACTGTTACAAAAAAAAAAAGTTTTTCTCTTGTATTAACTCGAAAAAACTGTTACTTATGAAAAACAGTTACGAAATACAAGTGTATATCAAAATCTGTCAAAAGAAAACAGTTGCAACATGAGTTTTAGACGATAATCAAACACATGTAAAATGTTGTGGAAGTTCAAACAAAAAACTCTCCTCGGAAACATTCTTAAGCATGTGGAAGTCTCACCACTGAAATGGATAGGAAATAGCTTAATAAACCTGTCAAGTCTCCACAAAGCATCTGAAGACATGGATGCCCTATTAGCGGGCAGCAATGCTGCAACTGGCTGGATTACCCCAACTGGATTGGCTACTAGGGTCTAAACCTGAGGAGTAGTCTCAACCGGATTGTGGGTAGTAGGAGTCTGGAACCCTCCTCCAGCCTGAGATATGGCTGCTGCTACAGGGAATGTGCTTGTCTGGGTCACACTCTCCATCAAACCCACTAAACAGACCAAAGCATCCTGAAGAATCGGGGTAGCAATAAACCCTTCGAGGACCTGAGTTGGTCGTGCTAGAATGGTCTGAGCTGGAACCCCCTCATTAATCTCGATCTGAGGTTCCACTGCTGGGGCTGCTGCCTGAGCAATGGGCTGAGTCCTGCCCCTGCCTCGGCCTATGGTATGGCCTCGGTCTCTGCCCCTAGTAGGATCTGCTACTGCTGCAGGACCAGAATGTTGGTCAGCGGAAGATGAAGCACGTGTTCTCGCCATCTACGAGAGAGTAGAAGAATCCGATCAGTATTTGAGCTACAAGAATCGCACGATAGAATAGAAATAAAAATGGAGTTGTTTCCTAACTCAATAGCCTCCGAAAGATAAGTACAGACGTCTCTGTACCGATCATTCAGACTCTACTAAGCTTATTCGTGAATTGTGAGACCTAAGCAACCTAGAGCTATGATACCAACTTGTCACGACCCAAATTCCCAACCTTAGGGATCGTGATGGCGCCTAACACCACACTTGCTAGGCAAGCCAATGTTAGCGTTAGATTAACTACTTGCATTTGATTATTTACTTAAATACAATAAGACTAATTTAAAGTAAATTATATCTAATTATTTCAACGATTTGACTACATAAATAAAATAATAAAGTAATAAATAAACCGAACCACGAACCAATTATATAAATAACTCTAAGACTACCCCAGGGTCTGGTGTCACAATTCACAAACTACTAAAGAATACTACAAATAATGGGCTGAAGGAAATAATATAATTGTTTTGAGAAAAAAATATAAAACAGTCTCTACGAACTAAGAGAAGACTCTCAGGATCTGCGAATGCCAGCAGATATACCTCGTGTATCCGAAAAATAGATAGCCGCTATAAATATCTCTACTACTATCCGGAACCAGGATCTGCACAAAAGAGTGCAGAGTGTAGTATCAGTACAACCGACCCCATGTACTGAGTAAGTGCCGAGCCTAACCTCGACGAAGAAGTGACGAGGCTACGCCGGGGCATTAACAATATAACCTGTGACAATAATATATGTAGCAAGAAGAAAATCTAAAATAAATAAATAATAACTGCAACAACAATTAGAATAACTCAGTCGCCTTTTCCAGGTCTCATCTATAACCAATTTTCACGAAATTTCCAAGTTTCCAAACTTTAACTTCATATAAAAGTAGTGCAAAAATATGAAAAATAGTAAAATAAATTAGTAAGTTTTCAAGTCTTTGTTTTCTTTGAAACAAAAATAGCAAAACATAAGTGTCCTCCCTTATTGCGCGGCGTGCAACCCGTTCCCACCTGTCCACCCTTATTGCTCCTCCCTAAATATATCATCATTATTGCTCTTATTGCAGCGTGCAACCCGATCCCACTTGTCCACCATTATCACTCCTTGTTCCGGCGTGCAACCCGCTCCCACCATACATATCATATCAATTTATTTATAATTTTCACAATTCAGGCCAAGTCTTTCACAATATTTTTGTCTCAACAATTATAAATAAGAAACTATATTTTCTCATAAACTTCATCAATATCCTCTCAACCATGAAACCAACAGGAACATAAATATATATATATATATATATATATATATATATATATATATATATGTCATAAAATGATGCCGAGCTGCTCAACCTTTATATACCACAAGGGAACCAAATAAACAACCAATACTGTTCCAAAATAATTGCAACAAGACTTAACAACAAAGTAACAAATCCAAGTAGTCATAGAAACTGTAACGACCCGACCGGTCATTTTGCGTTATCGGACCCCGTTCCCCTAAATGAAACTTCCCATAGTGGCTTATTATGATTTATAACTTGCGGGGATGGGTGGTTCGGAATTCAGAAGTGTTTAGAGCAGTACAGTAACACTTAGTTCCTTAAGGTTGGCCGTTTTGGCCAAGTTTGACTTCGGTCAACATTTGGAGAAAACGACCTCGGAATTGAGTTACGACAGTTCTAGTAGCTTTGTATGATGATTTAGGACTTGGGCACATGTTCGGAATGGGTTTTGGATGACCCGAGGGCGTTTCGGCGCCTTATATTGAAATGAGAATTTCCTTAAGTTTGAAATTTGGTTTGGAATGTGTTTTTGTGTTATCGAGGTCCGAATGGATTTTTGAGACCAAGAATAGTTATGTTATGTCATTTATGACTTTCCTGCAAAATTTGGTGTCATTCCGAGTAGTATAGGTCGATTCGGCGCATTGTTCTCGAATTCAAAAACTTAAAGTTCTTAAGTTATGATTCTAGGGGTTTTGGTATATGATTTTGAGTTTTAGCATATTTTTTTAGTGTTCCTAAGGCTCGAGCGAGTCCGTACCATGATTTGGGACTTCTTGGTATATTTGGATGAGGGCTCGGGTGGGCCCGGGTACCTCCGGGCATCAAACGGGGCTAAAAACCAGCTAATTATAACTGTTGGTGCACCTGATGTGGTGTGACCGCAGGTGCGGTTGCCCAGCCGCAGGTGCGGGACCGCTCATGCGGTCCCAGGCATCGCAGGTGCTGCCGCGGGTGAGGTTTCCCCTTTTCGCAGGTGCGGGCTCCACTCCGCAGGTGCGAGATTTC
>ML250214.1:0-13661 GCA_005239495.1 Nicotiana undulata | reverse complement strand
CCCCCTCCGGAGGTGCGAGATTTTCCCCCCCCCCCCCCGTCCCATTTTTGCAGGTGCGGTCCTTGAGCCGCAGGTGCGAAAACACTGTACAAAGTGTGGTTCTTTTGAAATACGGGATTTAGTTCATTTACATCATCTTCTTTCCACCATTTTCGACCTAGGGAGCTGGGGAAAGGGAAAGTTCAACTATCTACTGAACAAGTAAGTAAATTCTACTCTAGTACTAGATTAATACATGAATTACTAATTAAACTAGCTACTAAATTAGTGAAAATTAAGGATTTGGATAGTAACCTAGGAATTTCGGAAATTTAGAAAATTACACGTCAATTTGCTATGAAATCAAGTAAAAATCATATATTAATGATCCTTAGGCTATGGGTGAGTGTTTTCTTCGAGAATTGTTGGAATCTGAATGTGTGGGCCCGGGGCGAATTTTGGGATTTCTTCAAGAATGATGAATTTACTAAATAAGTAGGAGAATTTCCATACTTTGAGCATGAATTGATATATTTGTATAACATTTGGCTAGTTTTGAGTCCTCGGGTGTAGAGTTCGGAGTTTTGGGCGCATTCTTGGTCCGAGAAGTATATTCGACACGAGGTGAATCTCCTTTCTAACCTTGTAAGATGGAATTTTCCGCATAGGTGATCTAAATGCTATGTGTTGTTTTTTGCGGGGGGCTACGTACGCACAAAGTGACGAGAGTCCGTACGTAGCGGCTATTATTGATATGTCCGAGTAGTTAGACTCACATCATGCCTTGTATTCTTTCCTGTAATGCATTATATGTTATGAAATCATGTTATATGTAGTATCGTTTCCCTAAGATCTTATAGAATTGGGTAATTGGAAGAAGTTGTTTATCAAAAGCAAATGTTGAGGATTATTGTGTGTGTGTGTGTGACCGCTTCGCAATTTATATTACGCGAGTGGAATGTGACTTTACCCTACTCTCATGGGAGCGGGTCGTACGCCACGGCAGATTTAAAGACGCACTTATGGTTCGGGTCGTTCGAGCCTCGGCAGTGCGTAGGTATGATTAGGGCAAGTTTCACTTATGGTTCGGGTTGTTCGACCCTCGGCAGTGCACATATATGGTTATTTTATGGCTCAAACATGTTGTCCTTACTCCGTATGCGCATGCTAGATTGTTACCGATTTCACGGACATTGATTTGACAGATATTTGGGGAAAATGAAGTAGCAATTGTGTATTTACTTCCAACACTTACTTGGATTTTGTGCCTTATATGTATTTGCTGTTTATTTCCCTTACATGCCTACCACTTTCATCATATAGTGTTATATTATACTGTTGGACCCTAGTGAGTGTCAAGTTAACCTCTCGTCACTACTTCTTCGAGATTAGACGGGATACTCAATGGGTACATATCTGTTTATGTACTCATGCTACACTTTTGTACTTAATTGTACAGGTTCTGAGGTTGGTGCATCTGGTTATCAGACCGGAGCTAGATTCTGATCATAGTTGGACCTGACTTCACGGTGACTTTCCTTGACGATCCTCGGCAGCACCCTGAAGTTTCTTTTTCTATATTCCTGTATATTCCTTTCAGACAGTGGGACTGTATATATTATATCTTGTATATCCTGTTAGTATGCTCGTGTGACGTCTGACACTAGTTCTTGGCACACACGTAGTAGTTATTATGGTTTATATTCTGTATATATATATAGGCTAACGCCTCCTTATGGTTGTTTTGGATTTAAACTGGCTAATTACCCCTTTCCGGTTAATGTTTTAAGTTTTAAAACTTGGTTTATGATGAAATGTTTCGTCTAATAAGGAGGAACCCTTAGTAATTGAGTGTTGGATTGCTTGACCCCGTTGTTGGGCGCCATCATGACTTGAAGTATGCTTTTGGGTTGTGACAACATGGTATCAGAGCTCTAGGTTCACGTAGGTCTCACAAGTCACGGGCAAACCTAGTAGAGTCCTGCGGATTGATACGAAGACGTCTGTATTTATCTTCGGGATGCTATATGGTGTTAAGGAATCTCTCTTTATTCATATTCTATCGTGCAGTCGATGGTTTACTAAAACTCATCCTTCTATTCTCTCACAGAATGTGAGGACGCGTGCATCCGATGTTCCAGACCTGGGAGATGCCGCTACCCCCGCCGTCATAGGTCATGGCAGAGGCCGGGGGAGGGCACCGGCCTGAGGTAGGGGACGAGGGCATCCCAGAGCTATTCCGATTGACCCACCACCAGAGGATCCTATTATAGAGGAGCAGGACAAGGTGCCTCCAGCAGATCCTGCTCTAGTGGATTTCATGATGGCGACAAGCTTCCAGGAGGTCATGGGCCGTATGATGAGATTTATGGACACCATGTCCCAGGCTGGTTTATTTCCAGCAGATCCTACCACTTCTCAGGCGGGAGGGGGAGTCCATACCCCTACTGCCCAGGCTGCAGGTCAGACAACAGCACTACATCATACCCCGGGTACACTACCCGTGGGTGGGGTTAAGCCTGTAGGAGCACCTGATCCCAGACCATCTGCGGACGGCGATCCGCAGAAGTTATTTGATAGATGGACTTGATTTCACCCTCCATTCTTTGGGTGTGAGCGAGGAGAGGACGCCCAGGACTCTATTGATAGGTCCTGGGACAGACTGCACAACATGAGGATATTAGAGTCTCATGGAGTGGATTTCACTACCTTCCAGTTATAGGGCAGAGCTCGCAGGTGGTGGCAGTCCTACATTCTCAGCGGGCCAGCAGATTCTCCTCCTGTCACTTGGGAGCAGTTCACTCGGATGTTCCTTGACAGATATATTCCACCCTCTGAGAGGGAAGATCTGCGGTAACAGTTTGATCAGCTAGAGCAGGGACAGATGTCAGTGACAGATCATGAGGCCAGATTTTCAGAGTTGTCTCGCCATGCACTCGTGATACTACCTACTGACGCTGATAGAGTGCGGAGATTTGTGGCTGGGTTGCATCCGCGTATTACGGACACCATGGATCGAGAGGTGGAGATGGGTACTCCCTATCAGCTTGTGGTCGAGATAGCTCGTCGGTTGAGGGGTATCGGTTGAGGAGCAGGGAGCAGGAGCAGCAGGACAAGAGGGCTAGATTCTCCGGAGATTTTAGAGGTGCCCCAGCTAGGGGCAGAGGTCAGTTTAGACGTGGCCAGCCAAGCAGTCCCTCATATTCAGCACCCCCACCACCTCCCCGAGGTGTTCCAGTGAGGCCTCAGTTCAGCTCCATACCAGAGCGTTCCTACCGCCCTCCAGCTATTCAGAGTTCACCCGGCGGGTATTCCAGTCATTAGAGATCCTCCAGTTCCTACTTCAGTGCTATGCTAGAGGGTCCACATCGCTCTCCGGCCATTCAGTATTCTTCTTCAGGGCAGCAGGCTATGGTACCTGGAGGTTGTTACGAGTGTGGGGAGCTAGGTCATATGAGTAGGAATTGTCCCAGGTTTCAGGGCAAGGCAGTGCAGCAGGGTTATCAGTTGATGGGTCTAGCACCAGCAGTCCGGCCACCTAGAGGTGGAGGACAGGTTGGCATGGGTCGTCCTAGAGGTGGAGGCCAGTCAGGGGGAGGTTAGTCAGCTTCTGTTCACTCTGGTGGAGCTCAGTCCTCCGGCGCTCCAGCTAGATTCTATGCCATTCCGTCCAGATCAGATGCAGTGGCCTCAAACGCCGTGATCACAGGTATTATCTCAGTATGTGGTAGAGAGGCTTCAGTATTATTTGATCCAAGATCCACCTATTCATATGTTTCAGCATTATTTTCTCATTTTCTAGATGTTCCTCGTGAATCCTTGGGTTCTCCTATATATGTGTCCACTCCTGTGGGAGATTCTGTAGTGGTAGACCGGGTCTATCAGTCTTGTGTGATTACATTATGTGGGTTCGAGGCCAGAGCGGACCTTCTGTTGCTCGACATGGTTGATTTTGAGGTTATTCTTGGCATGGATTGGCTATCTCCTTATCATGTTGTGCTATATTTCCATGCCAAGACAGTTACTTTAGCCATGCCTGATTCGCCTAGGCTGGAGTGGAGAGGTTCCTCAATTAGTGCAGCCAGCCGGGTTATTGCATTCCTGAAGGCTCGACACATGGTCTAGAAGGGTTGTCTGGCCTATCTTGCTTATGTGCGGGACACCACCGCCAAGTCTACGACAATTGATTCAGTGCCAGTTGTTCGAGAGTTTGCTTATGTATTTCCTTCAGACCTTCTAGGCATGCCTCCGGATTGTGATATTGATTTCTGCATTGATGTAGCTCCAGGCACTCAGCCTATTTCCATTCCCCCGTACCGCATGGCTCTGAAGAAGCTGAAGGAGTTGAAGGAGCAGCTTGAGGAGTTGTTGGCTAAGGGGTTTATCAGACCGAGTGAATCATCGTAGGGTGCTCCAGTTCTATTTGTGAAGAAGAAGGATGGGTCTATGCGGATGTGTATTGATTACCCCCAGTTGAACAAGGTTACCATTAAGAACAAATATCCTTTGCCGTGCATCGATGATTTGTTTGACCAGTTGCAGTGTGCTCGTGTGTTTTCTAAGATTGATTAGAGATCGGGATATCATCAATTGAATATTCGGGCTTCATATGTTCTGAAGACTTCTTTTCGTACGAGATATAGCCATTATGAGTTTCTGGTAATGTCCCTTGGCTTGACTAATGCCCCAGCAACATTCATGGACTTGATGAATAGGGTGTTCAGTCCATATATTGATTCCTTTTTCATTGTATTCATAGATGACATCTTGATTTACTCACGTAGCCTGGGAGAGCACGGGCAGCATTTGAGGGTTGTGCTCCAGACCTTGCGGGAACAGAAGCTATATGCTAAATTCTCCAAGTGTGAGTTCTGGTTAGATTCTGTGGCATTCTTGGGGCATGTGGTATCAGGAGAGGGTATCAAGGTTGATCCTCAGAATATTGAGGCAGTTCAGAGTTGGTCGCGTCCTACTTCAGCTACAGAGATCAGGAGCTTTTTGGGCCTAGCAGGCTATTATCACCGATTTGTGGAGGGGTTTTCCTCAATTGCAGCTCTATTGACTAGATTAACTCAGAAGAATGCTTTGTTCCGATGGTCTGACGAGTATGAGGCGAGCTTTCAGAAGCTCAAGGCGGCATTGACTTCAGCTCCAATTCTGGTATTGCCTTCCGGTTCTGGGATGTATACAATGTATTGTGACGCTTCACGTGATGGCTTGGGGTGTGTATTGATGCAGGAAGGGAGAGTTATTTCTTATGCTTCGCGCTAGCTGAAGGTTCATGAGAAGAATTACCCTATGCATGATTTGGAGTTGGCGGCGATTGTTCATGCTCTTAAGATTTGGAGGCACTACTTGTATGGAGTGTCCTGTGAGGTTTATACAGACCACCGCAGCTTGCAAGACTTGTTCAAGCAGAGAGATCTAAATTTGAGGCAGCGCAGGTGGCTTGAGTTGCTGAAGGATTATGATATCACCATTCTTTATCATCCGGGCAAGGCAAATGTGGTGGCATATGCCTTGAGCAGGAAGGCAGAGAGTATGGGTAGCTTGGCTTACATTCCAGCAGGGGAGAGACCTCTAGCATTGGACATTCAGCCATTGGCTAATCACCTAGTGAGGTTAGACCTTTCAGAGCCTCGTCGAGTTCTTGCACATGTGGTTTCTCAGTCTTTGTTAATGGGGGAGATTAAGGCTCGGCAGCATGATGATCCGTGTTTGGCAGAGCTACCGGAGACAGTGATTCAGGGCAGGGCCAAGGAGGTTACCATTGGCGAGGATGGTGTTCTAAGACTTCAGGGCCGCTTATGTGTTCCTATTGTTGATGGCCTGAGGGAGAGGATTCTAGAGGAGGCACACAGTTCTCGGTATTCTGTTCATCCTGGTGCTACAAAGATGTATTGCGATTTGAAGCAGCACTACTGGTGGAGGCAGATGAAGAGGGACATTGTGGAGTATGTGACTAGGTGTCTTAATTTCCAGCAGGTGAAGTATGAGCACCAGAGGCCAGGAAACCCACTTCAGCAGATGCCCATTCCTGAGTGGAAGTGGGAGCGCATCACCATGGACTTCGTGGTTGGGTTGCCTCGTACTTTGCGAAAGGTTGACGCAGTTTGGATCATTATGGATCGATTGACCAAATCGGCGCATTTCATTCCAGTGGCTACTACATATACTTCTGAGAGGTTAGCCCAGATCTACATTCGGGAGATAGTCTGGTTGCACAGTGTGCTGGTGTCCATTATATCATATCGAAGTCCTCAGTTCACCTCGTATTTCTGGAGAGCATTGCACAGTGGGTTAGGCACCCAGATAGACCTAAGCACAGCATTTCACCCTCAGACTGATGGTCAGTCGGAGCGTACAGTTCAGATATTGGAGGACATGCTCAGGGCATATGTTGGAGGTCAGTGGGACCAGGTCTTGCCTTTGGCCGAGTTTGCTTACAATAACAGTTATCTGTCCAGCATCGAGATGGCTCCACTTGAGGCTTTGTATGGTTGGCATTGTCATTCTCCTATCGGGTGGTTTAAGCCTGGTGAGGCTAAGTTATATGGCACCGACCTGGAGAGGGATGCTCTGGAGAGGGTGAAGTTGATTAAGGAGATGCTCCGCACAGCACAGTTCAGACAAAAGAGTTACGCAGATCAGAGGGCATGTGATGTGTCATTTATGGAGGGAGACAAGGTTTTGTTAAAGGTCTCGCCGATGAAGGGTATTATGAGATTCGGGAAGAAAGGCAAGTTGAGCCCGCGGTTCATAGGTCCTTTCGAGGTGTTGAGGCGAGTTGAGGAGGTTGCTTATGAGTTAGCCTTACCTCCCAACTTATCAGGAGTTCATCTGGTCTTTCATGTATCCATGCTCCCGAGGTACCACGCCGATTTCTCTCACGTGGTTGATTTCAGCACTATTCAGTTGGATGAGAGGTTGGGCTACGAGGAGGAGCCAGTTGCTATTGTTGATAGACAGGATCGCCAGTTGAGATCCAAGAGAGTTTCTACCATAAAGGTCCAGTGGAGGGGCCTACTGGTCGAGGAGGCGACTTGGGAGTCCGAGGAGGACATGCGGAGAAGATATCCGCACTTATTTAGCACTTCAGGTATGATTCTAGACACGTTCAAGGACGAACGTTTGTTTAAGAGGTGGAGAATGTAACGACCCGACCGGTAGTTTTGCGTTATCGGACCCCGTTCCTCTAAATGAAACTTCCCATATCGCCTTATTATGATTTATGACTTGCGGGGACGGGTGGTTCGGGATTTAGAAGTGTTTAGAGCAGTACAGGAACACTTAGTTCCTTAAGGTTGGCCTTTTTGGCCAAGTTTGACTTCGGTCAATATTTTGAGAAAATGACCTCGGAATCGAGTTCCGACAGTTCCAGTAACTTCGTATGATGATTTCGATCTTAGGCACATGTTTGGAATGGGTTTTGGATGACCCGGGGGCATTTCGGCGCCCAATATCGAAATGAGAATTTCCTTAAGTTTGAAATTTGGTTTGAAATGTGTTTTTGTGTTATCGAGGTCCGAATGGAATTTCGAGGCTAGGAATAGTTCCGTTATTTCATTTATGACTTTCCTGCAAAATTTGGTGTCATTCCGAGTAGTATAGGTCGGTTCGGCGCATTGTTATCGAATTCAAGAACTTGAAGTTCTTAAGTTATGATTCTAGGGATTTTGGGATATGATTTTGAGTTTTAGCGTTTGTTTTAGTGTTCCGAAGGCTCGAGCGAGTCCGTACCATGATTTGGGACTTGTTGGTATATTTGGACGAGGGCTCGGGTGGGCACAGGTGCCTCTCGGGCACCAAACGGGGCTAAAACTCAGCTGATGTAACTACTGGTGCACCTGATCTGGTGTGACCACAGGTGCAGATGCCCAGCCGCAGGTGCGGGACCGCTCATGCGGTCCCAGGCATCGCAGGTGCGGCCCCAGGTGAGGTTGCCCTTTTTCGCAGGTGCAGGCTCCACTCCTCAGGTGTGAGATTTCNTTTAATTGTTTTTTAGAGACCACCCCAGGTGGTTGAATTTCCCCCCCCCCCCCCCCTCGTCCCATTTTCGCAGGTGCGAAAACACTATAGATAGTGTGACTCTTTTAAAATACGGGATTTAGTTCATTTTCATCATCTTCCTTCCACCATTTTCGACTTAGGGAGCTTGGGAAAGGGAAAGTTCACCTATCTACTGAAGAGGTAAGTAAATTCTACTCTAGTACTGGTTTAATACATGAATTACAAATTAAACTAATTACAAAATTAGTAAAAATTAAGAATTTGGGTTGTAACCTAGGAATTTTGGAAATTTAGAAAATTACACGTTAATTTGCTATGAAATCAAGTAAAAATCATATATTAGTGATCCTTAGGCTATGGGTGACTGTTTCCTTCGAGAAATTTTGGAATCCGAATGTGCGGGCCCCGGGGCGAATTTTGGAATTTCTTCAAGAATGATGAATTTACTAAATAAGTAGGAGAATTTCCATACTTTGAGCATGAATTGATATATTTGTATAACATTTGGCTAGTTTAAAGTCCTCAGGTGTAGAGTTTGGAGTTTTGGGCGCGTTCTTGGTCCGAGAAGTAGATTCGACACGAGGTGAGTCTCCTTTCTAACCTTGTAAGATGGAATTTTCCCCATAGGTGATCTAAATTCTATGTGTTGTTGTTTGCGGGGTTCTACGTACGCACAAAGTGACGAGAGTTCGTACGTAGCGGCTATTATTGATATGTCCGAGTAGTTAGACTCACATCATGCCTTGTATTCTTTCTTGTAATGCATTATATGTTATGAACTCATGTTATATGTAGTATCGTTTCCCTAAGATCTTATAGAATTGGGTAATTGGAAGAAGTTGTTTATCAAAAGCAAATGTTGAGGATTATTGTGTGTGTGTGTGTGACCGCTTCGCAATTTATATTCCGCGAGCGGAGTGTGACTTTCCCCCACTCTCATGGGAGCGGTTCGTACGCCATGGCGGATTGAAAGATGCACTTATGGTTCGGGCCGTTCGACCCTCGGTAGTGTGCAGGTATGATTATGGAAAGTTTCACTTATGGTTCGGGCCGTTCGACCCTCGGTAGTGCACATATGGTTATTTTATGGCTCAAACCTGTTGTCCTTACTCCGTATGCGCATGCTAGATTGTATCTTATTTCACGGACATTGATTTGACAGATATTTGGGGAAAATGAAGTAACAATTGTGTATTTACTTCCAGCACTTACTTGGATTTTGTGCCTTATATGTATTTGTTGTTTATTTCCCTTACATGCCTACCGCTTTCATCATATACTGTTATTTTATATTGTTGGACCCTAGTGAGTGTCAAGTCGACCTCTCGTCACTACTTCTTCGAGATTAGATGGGATACTCACTGGGTACATATCTATTTATGTACTCATACTACGCTTCTGTACTTAATTGTACAGGTTCTGAGGCTGGTGCATTTGGTTATCAGACCGGAGCTAGATTCTGATCATAACTGGACCTGACTTCACGGTGAGCTGCTTTCCCTGACGTTCCTCGGCAGCACCCTGGAGTTTCTTTTGCTATATTCCTGTCTATTCCTTTCAGACAGTGGGACTGTATATATTATATCTTGTATATCCTGTTAGTATTCCCGTATGACTTGTGACACTAGTTCCTGGCACACACGTATTAGTTATTATGGTTTATGGTCTGTATATATATAGGCTCACGCCTCCTTATGGTTGTTTTTGATTTAAACTGGCTAATTACCCCTTTTCGGTTAATGTTTTAAGTTTTAAAACTTGGTTTATGATGAAACTTTTAGTCAAATAAGGAAGAACCCTTAGTAATTGAGTGTTGTCTTGCCTGACCCTGCTGTTGAGCGCCATCATGACCTGAAGTAGGATTTTGGGTCATGACAGAAACAATAATGGACATAGAACAATTAAGACATGAATCAATTAAGCATTAAACGGGGAAGGGATCATGTTTAACAGACAATTTGGTGGTGCATAGATACTCGTCACCTCACTTATACACCACACACATGCAATTTCACATAGCAAATAAGTTGGGGGTTCCTATTCCCTCAAGTCAAGGTTAAACCAAGCACTTACCTCAATTTCGCAGGCCACTCACAGCTCAATTACAGCTTTTCCTTTAGAATTTTGCTCTAACTTGCTCAAATCTAATCATAATTAATTTAATATTATTAATTAACGCTAAAGGAACTAACTTTATTGAAAATTATAATTTTTCCTAAGTGTTTGTCCAAAAAAGTGAAAACCCGACTGCGGGCCCGCTTGGTCTAAACTCGAGGTGCAGACCAAATTACGTTTACCCATTAACTCACAAACTCGAATATACCATTAGTTTCGAAATCCAACCTCAATTTGAGGTAAAGATTCAATTTTTACAAACTTTCCTAATTCTATCCAAACCCTCAATTTTTACCTTGAAAATTCTTAGTTTTTTATTTTAAAATGATGAAAAACAATGAGTAAATTAAAAGAGTAAAGTTTAGAATTGATTACCAACAACTTGGGGATGATATTTGGTGAAGCAATTCGCTCCTAGGGTTGTGAGGTTCAAAATTATGAAGAAGAAGAAGAAGTATGCCCGTTTTTTAAAAGTGTTTAAATACGCCTAGGACAACCTCTTATGCGTTTGCGACAGAGGGGCTGTGTTCGCGTAGGGCCCAGGCCTGATGGCCTAGGCGTTCGCACTCTTTTGGCCGCGTTCGTGGATCTTTATCTCCCAGACTCTTCGCGTTCACGGGGGTCTCTGTGCGTTCGCATAGCACAAATGCAACCCCTTTCCCCCAAGCCTAGATACACTGTGCATTCGCGGGGCCCAGACTGCATTCGCACTGGGAAAAAAGAGACCCCTGAGTTTACACTATGCGATCGCATAGCACCTAGGACCTGGGCACCAGAAACAGAATTACATCAGCATTTTACATGTTCAAAACCTCCCGTGGCCTATCTGATACTCACCGGAGCCCTCGGGGCTCTAAACCAAATATACACGCAAGTCCAAAAATATCATATGAACTTGTTGGTGCGATCAAATCATGAAAATAACATGTAAAACTATGAATTAAACCTCAAAACTCATCATTTTTCTCAAGAACACTTAAAGTTCATAACTTCTCAATCGGTTGTCCGAATCACGTCAAATAAACTCTGTTTTTCACCAAATTTCACAATTAACCTTTAAATACAATAAAAGATTTGTACCGGGATCTGGAACCAAGATATAGGCCCAATATCGATGGTTTCAGATATTAATTCTTTTCTTTATTTCATAAATATTTCAGCAAAATAATTTCTTTCAAAAATTAATTCCTAAGGCTTGGGACCTCGGAATTCATTTTTGGGCATACGCCCGAGTCCCTTATTTTACTACGGACCTCCTGAGATCGTCGTAACACGGATCCGGGTCCATTTACTCAAAATGTTGACCAAAGTCAACTATAAGCATGTTTTAACTCTAGAATTATTATTTCTCATATTTTCACATAAAAGCTTTCCGGTTTCACGCCCGGAATGCGCACTCAAATTGGGGTATTTAAAATTAATATTTTTAGGGATATTAAGCCTAGAACGGAGTCTAAGTTCATAAAAGGACCCCTTGGGTCATCACAACTTTGTCCAGACGAGTACAACAAAATTCAAAGTAGTACCACTGCTAAAGAGATTTGGGACACTTTGCAAGTGGCTCACGAAGGAACTGCTCAAGTGAAGAGGTCCAGAGGTACTCTACCATATTCTCCGTATGAGGAGTTTTCTATGAAGGAAGGAGAGACTATCCAAGAGAAGTATACAAGGTTCACCACACTGACTAATGAACTAAAATCTCTTGGAAGGACTCTACTTGAAGAAGACAAAGTTGAAAAGATTCTGACAAGGGTTCTGCCAGTTTCTTGGAAAGTAAGATCACTGCAATTCAGGAATCTAAGAACATTGCAACTCTTAAACTGGATGAGCTGATTGAAAATCTCACTGCCTATGAACTTAGAAGGCAGACCATGAAGATGGATACACCCAATAAGGAAAGGAGTCTGGCACTCAGAATCACTGAATGAGCTGATATAAAAGAAGATGAAATGGCTATGATCACCAAGGATTTCAAGAAATACCTTATGAGAGGAAAAGGTTCCTCAAGAGGTGGAAATTACAACAAGACAAGGGTACCGGAAAAATCTAGTAATTAGGGCTGCTACAAGTGTGGGAAGACTGATCATCACATCAAGAACTGCCCTCAATAGGAAATTGATGGAAGAAGGAAAGATATGAACGAAGGAACCGGAAGAAGGAACAGGTTCATCCCAAGAAGAACAAAGGATCAACAAAGACTATGGTTGTTGCTTGGGGAGAAAGTTCAGATGAGGAATCAGATGATGAAGATGGAGATGAACAAGAACTTATGGCAATTGGGGAATCAGATGAGGAGTCTCATGAGGAATCTGAGGTAAGTATAATTCATCTCAAAGATAAGATTAAGTTTTTGTCTAAAGAAAAACTCTCTGAATTACTGCTAGATTTTATTGATGAATCTGAGGTAACAAAATAAGGAAAAAGAACAGCTGGCCAAGGATTGTGTGATTTTAAAAGAAAAATATAAGAATGGAACTCAGAGTCAGTGAGACTGTTAGTGAAAATACTGCTCTGAAGAACCAGGTTAATACATTTTAAACAAATATTCTAGAGTTAAAATCTGAAAATCTAAAACTGAAACTAGGAACCAGTAAGAAGACAGCTGACAGCTCTTAACTCATCTTAGAAGAAAATGCAGGTAAACTGAAAGATGAGTTGTATAGAAAGGATGAACAGATAAGAGTGTTAAAGGAGGAACTAGGCAAAGTCAAGCATGAGCTAGACAAAACTTGTAAATGGAACAGATCCTCTGATGCTTTGACATGGCTACAGGAACATCATAGTAGTGATAGAAGAGGACTTGGCTTTGGGAATCAGCTGCCTAAATGGGATCCTAAAAACAGTACCTCACTCTTCCTGAGAACAAAATTTGTACCCACTGTGGTAAGACTGGTCACTACAAAAGTGAATGTAATGCAAAAGAAAAGGCCAGTCAAAAGAACAAAAGTTTTGTTCAAGGGAAGAATTGGTTACCAAGTTAGGCTAAAAAGAATTTAATTCGTCCTTTTGCTTATAGAAAGGGACACAAACTAGTTTGGGTTCCTAAGACTAACCCTTGATTTCCTTTTGTATGTTCAAGTGAAGGGGAGCAACCAAATATGGTACATGGATAGTGGATGCTCAAAGCACATGACTGGCAACAAGGACCAGTTCCTTTAACTTGAGGACCTCAAAGAAGGAAATGTCTCCTTTGGAAATGGAAAGAAAGGTGAAATCATTGAGGTTGGTAAGGTAGGTAAGAATAACACTCATTCCATTGAGAATGTCTACTTGATAGACGGCTTGAAATATAGCCTAATCAGTGTGTCACAACTGTGTGACAAAGGTAACTTGGTAGCGTTCACCTCTACAAATGTTTTGTGATAAATCTTACCACTGACAAGATTGTTTTGCAGGGAAAAAAGAGTGAACAATATATACATCATAGATCTGTCCACACTTTCAGAAAATTAACTAACATGCTTAAATTTGCTGGACAGTGATCCCCTCCTTTGGCATAAAAGACTTGGACATGCAAGTCTAAGTCAACTCAAAAAGTTAGTCCCCAAGGACTTAGT
>ML250213.1:13032-25946 GCA_005239495.1 Nicotiana undulata | reverse complement strand
TGTATTTAGCACTCAGTTTAGATAGTTCGTGAGGTTGTGACACCCCGGTTTTGGGATTTTTGCGATGTTATTGTCTTTATCTTTTCATTATGCATTTTGAAGTATTATTATTTTTCTGCTATAAAACTTTTGAGGTAATTTGGGATGTTTCAGTAAAGGTTGAAAGTAAATGAATTCGAGATATTCCAGTAAAGGTTTGAAGGTTAATGGCTTTAATACCGTTACGTTGTTTTATCGAGGTTAAAATATTGTGTACGTTGGCTTGTCTAGCGGGTTCAACGTTAGACGCAGTCACGGTCTGAAAGGTGGGATTTCGGGTCGTGACAGTGACTGATACTGAGTGATTGTGAGGTGCTGAGTGACTGATTCCGAGTGATGTTTTTGCCCGAGGGGCGGTTTATGATACTTACTTGCCGGAGTAACTATTATGATTCATTTCATCTTTAAACTAATACTTCTTGGGTATTTTACTGAATTCACTGGAAATCATACCTGTTCAAAGGATTTTTACTGAACTATCTTTTAAAGCATATTTGTTCAAATGTTTACACTCTTGGGAGTCAATATTTTATCCATTGTGATATGGTGATTAGTTCATGTGTGTTTTCTTACTGTCAGACTTGATTTATTTTCATTACTATTGAGTTGGCGTACTCACCATTACTCCATGCACCTCTGTGTGCAGATTCAGGTGCTGGTACCGAGCGTTAGCCATCTTAGTCCGTGCAGAGCCAGAGTTGAGATATTGAGGTAGCGGTCCAACGTCCACATCATCTCTATTTTACCTTTCCTTATTTTGTACTTAGTACTTCGTTCTGAGACTTGTATTATGACATTAGTATTATTGGTATCATTCTAAGATGCTCGTGCCCTGTTGGCTCCAGATTTTGGGGATGGTTATAGAATGTTTGGCTTATTTGTTTTGCTCAAAGATTTGGAAATTTTATACGTTCTTGAAATGTTGAAAAATGAATTGAGATTGTGTAAGAAAGTATAAATAGGTGATTGTTAGCTAGCCTAGTTCTACGATAGACGCCATCACGGCCGGTTAGGATTTGGGGTCGTGACACCTTCAAAAAGGAAGACAAATTGCACCCTAAAGGAGATGGGCCATTTAAAGTAATATAAAGGATTGGAGATAATGCTTACAAATTGGACCTTCCAGGTGAGTTTCAAGTAAGTGCTACTTTCAATGTTGCTGGCTTATCCTTGTTTGATGTAGGTTCAATTTCGAGGATGAATTCTTTTCAAGAGGAGGGGAATGATAGCTCCACAGTCAAGGATAAAGCTTTAGAAGCACCAAGAAGGCCATTCACAAGGTCTCAAGCTAAGGAGAAGCAAGACAAGGTTGCTGGGCTTCAATGGGAGATCAAGAAGACGCTAATGGTGGAAGAATAACTCAAGAATTATGGAGGTGATTTAGCTAAGTGATACACTCATTTCATGGTCCAATTCCAAGTCCAATATGAGGTAGACTGGGGTCCAAGCACCAGTCAAAGAGGGCCTAAATTAGGCATCTAAATCACCATAAATCAGCTCAAGGAGTTAAAGTTCCTTATTTTGTTTCCTAGGTAGTTAAGGTTTTGTTTTTATTTTCCTAATATTATTGGAATTACTTTCCAAGATTGACTTGGTTTTTATTTCCTAGAGTTTTACCTTTTCCTGTAGTAGTTGGACTAGTTGTCCAAAGTAGTTTATGACTTTATTTCTTTAATTTTTAAGTAGAATTTCGTGACCCCCTCCCCATATAAAGGGGTATCTTCTTTGCTTTTAGACATAGACTATTATCAATAAAAATTATGAGATTATTCTTGCACTCTTGTGTGTGGATACTCTTGGATTTATTCTTCAACCTTCAAGACTAAACTTAAGGTGGTAAGATTAAATTCTTTTCGAAATATTAGATCACTTCTAGGTATTCAAGAAAGGTGATAAGTTTAGTCTTATTGTTGTTCTTGTTATTCTAAAGGGTCGGGTTTCACAATCTATCTCTTGTTTTTAAATCTCCACCAAAGGCGATTAGTTCTTCGTTAGCTAATTGTTGTTGTTAGGATTCAACTTCAAGAATAGACTTCTTGAATTCAAGAAACTCTTTCTTGAATTCAATCTATCCTTAATTTTCCATCTTTTTTTGTGTCTTTATTTTCTTTTAGTTTCCGCACGTTTCTTGATTTTTCTTTAGTAATTCTTGAACCCCTATCGTGTTGATATCAAGGGGTATCGGAGCATAGGCTAATCATGATTTCAATCTTGATAATCTTGGGAGGTTCTTGAGAAAAAAAAATGAAAAAAAAGGAAAACGAAAATCAACCCAAAAAAAAGGTCCTAGCACATTATTATTTTTTGAATTCAAGTATTATTTGGTTTCCAAGAAGGAAACAAGAAGAGGGGATCCTTTTTCTTGAAGATTAAGGAAACTTCTTTCCTTATTCTTGTGGGTTTTGGGTTTCCTAGATATTTTTCCTTTTTTTTTTCTACTAACCAATTCCTATTCTTCCTAGGTTTGGTCAATCCTTTTCTTTCTTTTTCTAAACTCCATATTCTTATCAATAAGGGTTGTGACTAGTAAGATTTTTTAATAAATCTAAAGATTAATGACCAAGAATTGCAGTGAGTGGAAAAAGGCAAGAGAGGTGAGAACATCAGAGGGAAAAGCCAAATTGAGAGATATATATTGCTTTGTTCAAGATGTCTCGTACAAGTAGTGATGATGAACAAAGGGTTCTTCCCGAAGCCGAAATCTAAGGAAGGAATGATTTCACCTTACAAGATATGCGCCAACAATTTGAAAGGTGGAATTTGCAATTCCAAGAGATGAGGGGCACCATTGCTGAGCAAAATATTACAATAGCTAAACTTCGTAGGGGAATTAACGGTAGACCCCAAGCTAGGAGAAATATACCCCCTGCTCCCATTGTAAATCAAGAAAACCCTATCGTGTTGTTATCATAGAACGTCAAAGGAGACGATGAATGCCTAGTTGATAAGTTCTATTTTATTCAAAACTTGAGGGGGGAAGCTATGCATACAGTTAACTGAATACTCATGCGCGTTCCCCATAGGAAGACACAATCCATTCTATATGAAAAATGAAAAAGAAGAAAACCCAACTTGAAGTATTTCTATGTGGGAGGAGGGGGGGTATTTGGGTAAAATGCAAGTTCTTAAACCCAAAAGGATAAAAATCACATCAAAAATCGTTGATTCTGTTTTCATAAGATACGCAACAAATAGTAAGGCATTTCATTTTCTGATTCATAAATCAAAAAATTCCGACATTCATATTAATACAGTAATCGAATCAGATAATGCTGAATTCTTTGAGAATATATATCCATATAAAAAGGAATATGAGTCGTCTAGTGAAATATCTAAGCAAACTCGGGAAAAAGCAAAGGAAAGTACGTTGAATTAGGAAAATCCAAGACGTAGTAAATGTCAAAGGATAACTACTTCCTTTGGGCCGGATATTCTGACATTCTTGTTGGAAAATGAGCCTCAATCGTTTAAAGAAACACTATCTTCCTCGAAGCACAATATTAGACAGAAAGAGTCAATAGTGATATAGAATCCATATTAAGTAATCATACTTGGGAATTGGTTGATCTTTCTCCAGGAAATAAACCTTTGCGTTCTATGTGGATTTTCAAAAGAGAAATGAAAGATGATGGTACTATTGACAATAAGATGAGATTAGTTGTCAAATGATTTAGGCAACGAGAAGGTCTTGATTATTTTGATACATACTCGCTGGTAACGAGGATTATATCTACTTGGTTGTTAATAGCGTTAGCCGCCGTGTATGGTCTTGAAATCCATCAGATGGACGTAAAGACAACCTTCTTAAATGGATATTTGGAGGAAGAATTTTATATGGAACAACTTGAAGGGTTCGTGGTTCCTGGAAAAGAAAAGAAGTTGTGTCAACTTGTTAAGTCACTTTACGGACTAAAACAAGCACCCAAACTAGTGATGAAACTACAAATTCGAAAGTTGTTTACGTGCCTTTCAAGAAATGATTTGTTCTTTCTTGAACATTTATAATGTTTAGCTCTTTTATGAAAGGGTGTCACCTAAAAGGCTGTGACTTTTATGAAAAATGTGTTTGTATATTTTGTATAAACATGACCATTCATGAAATAATGTATTAATACGATAGTCTATAATGAGGCGAACCAACCAATGAACATGACCAAAATCCATTGCAAGTTGGATTTGTTTCATGAATGAAGGTTGTATAATTTTTATATCATATAGACGTATAAATAAATAGCATACAAATTCTTGAAAAAGGCGGAGTGATTGCGAAATGTGTTATATATATTAAAAGGTTGTGGGCACAACTGATGCCAATCATTCCTGTTGTTGTTATAATATATTGTTGCTACATTACGTGTAGTTAATAATCTGATATGCAATAGAATTTCGAGACGTATTAGTCTACTACATAAGGAAGTTCGCATTGAACTGTCAGGACAATAAAATGAGTTTTGACATACTTAAAATATATTGATGACGCATTGCACTATAATAACTATCATGCTGGCATTGAAGGGTATAGTGATGCAAATTGAATCACCAATAAACCTAACCTAAATTCATAAGTTGATATATTTTTACAATTAGTGGATGAGCAGTGTCTTGGAAATCGTCCAAGAAAACGTGCATTGCCACTCTACAATGAAGGCTGAGTTAGCCTTAGACAAGTGAAGAAGCTGGATGGCTCCGCAATTTCTTGAAGAAATTCCATCTTAGCCCTAAATATTAGCACCTATATGCATACATTGCAATAGCCAGGAAACAATAGGAAAGGCTGGGAGCATTATGTATAACGGAAAATCTTCCATATACGACGAAGACATAAAACCGTTAGACAACTACTCTCTAGGGGAATTATCATAACTGACTCTGTAAAGTCAAGCGCTAATATGTTGGATCCACTCACAAAAAGTTTAACTAGAGAGGTAATCGAAAGATCATCGAGGGGAATTGGACTATGGCCGAGGGCAAGTCACTGTGGTGGTAACTCTACCTAGAAGACTAGAGATCCTAAGATCTAGGTTCAAGGAGATCAAACAAAGTCATTTTTGACGGTTCAACATTGTCAAATAAAATTTTGGTCCATTCTAGTGATGAGATAATATTCAGTACCAAGGATAAAGCATTAGGGCCTTTTAATGATTTCTAAGTTTGATACAAGGTATATCCAATAGTGTATCTATTAGATTACACATTTAGGAATCACCAATGTAAGTCTGAAGTGTAAGAAGCTTCACGGAGAATTTAGTAACGCCAGTTCTCTATGCACTTATAAACCAGGCGGTGTTCATGGCTGAAATGAACACAACAATGAGAACCAAAGATTATTAAGGGTTGATTGTGTTACTTATGGTTGTCTAGGTATACACTAAATCTCGACGGTTCAAAGGTATCAAATCTACCGATTGACTGAGTATATCCGACATAAGTTCACTACAGAAAGTTCAAAGGGAAACCTACTTATCCAGATGCGATTAATCCTTACTTGAGAATCACACAACTTCTTATGCATGTGTTCATCATATAGTCCTTCCCCATTCATGTGGGAGATTGTTTCATTTTTATTAAGGGATGTGAATGGGAAACAGAAGAGGCACCTTATTACACCCCATGTTTTCGTACGTGAAAGTATGTTATAAGTAAATTGATGGAAGCTCGGAAATAAGATGTTACATCCCGCATTTTCATATGTTAAAGTTTCGTCGTAAGTTAATCGACGTAAGTTCGGGGATGAGATAAATTTGAGATTATAAGCATTATGCTAGTTCAAACAAGTGATGAGTAAATTCGTGAAGGTGAGAGGGTAAGCAAATCGAAGAAAATGAGTTTCGTCGAAGTTTGACATTTTTGAATAGAATATGGTCCGAGCTATAATACCCGATATTTATGGACTAATGCCATACAAGGTACCACATGACCATGGTACTAAAGTGAGTAGTATTTTAAGTAATTTGAGATAATTCTTAATTATGTGATTAATTGATTAATTGTGGGGATAATCATGATATTAAATAGAATTAAGTGGATAAAGATTTTGTTATGGGCTGCCACATGGAACTAAGCTTGGCCATGGTGGAACCAATGTGCATGATGAGTCATAACACATAAGGTGCCTTCTTTACGCGTGAAATTCTTTGGATATAACTTTGTTTTGGACATAACACCAATGCGCATAATGAGTCCTTGTTTACATTTGTTTGGTTTCTTTATTACTGATATAACTTGGAGAAATTTTGAAGACATGATAGAAGAAGGCTGAAATAATTGTTTGATGATGTAGAGTATATAGTGAATATTAGTCGATAAGAAATAATGTGCTATGATATCAAGAATATCATACGGATTTCCCCCTACTCCGATCCGTTGTTATATGTTTTGTCACAATTAATGTGTGTTAGAGGGATTGTCAAGAGAATCGGTTAAGGTATGTTAAGGCTATACCTTCTTTCTTTTTGGCATGATCCAAATGATACAAACGAAACGAGGAAACACACAGCTTCCATAAATGAATCTATTCATAGAAATACTAGAAGTTCTCATGTTCTTGATTCCTCATATGTCTTATTATTCTATCGTATGTTCATGTGTCTCAGAAAATACGTAAATTGATAAAGTTTATTTCATGATATTAATTAAAGGCATAATGGTCTTATGGCATTCCGAGAGATTTTATTGACATACTTCTCATGCATTGTATTCATTTATATTGACCCATGACCATATGGGGTTATATATGCGTATATATGAATATTATATGTATATGGTATATGGGAAAAGGTTACATCGTTATATACGCATCACCACCTGATCAACTGGTATACATTGATAATTTGTCCACAGTGGCCAAGATGATATGGTGGGATGCCCTCAGAGGCTTGATGATGCTATGAACGCATATACCTATGCATGGTATGACATTTATATGCATATGCATGACATTATGAATATTAATGATTCACAAAGTTATTAAGACTTACATGTCGAGTCTTTTACTCCATGTTTCTCTCATGTCTATTATTTACTGAGTTTCATTCCTTACATACTCGGTACATTATTTGTACTGACGTCCATTTTCTTGGGGACACTACGTTTCATGCCTGCAGGTCCTGATAGACAGGTAGAGAACCCTCCAAGTAAGCTATCAGCGCAACAGAAGGTGTTGGTGCGCTCCATTTGCTCCGGAGTTGCATATTTGGTCGGTATATTGATTGGTATGCTGGGGCCCTGTCCCCGCCTTATGTCGTTTATGTACTCTTAGAGGCTTGTAGTTATATGTCATGTATATGAAAGATTGTATGGCCTTGTCTGCCTATGTTCAGTGTACGAATGATCATTTTGGCCTTATAGGCACGTATGTCAGATGTATAAAGTTTGTATTACATGTTGGGGTCATCCTATGTCGAGTGTTCCCTCATATTTCATTCTAGTTATCTCACAACAACCTTTCTGTTTCATTTACCTATGGCAGTATGACACAAAAGACACGTTACATTGGTACTCGGTTGAATAAGGTACCGGGTGCCCGTCGCGACTCATCGATTTGGGTCGTGACAAGAGTGGTATCAAAGTAGTTCTGTCCTAGGGAGTCTACAAGCCGTGTCTAGTATATCTTGTTTATGGATGTGTTGTGCACCACACTTATAAGCAGGAGGCTACAAGGTATTTAGGACTGTAACTCTTTTTTCCTACTCTATATCGTGTGATAGAGCTCAGTTGTAAGAATTCAAACTCCTAAACTCTATTCTATTCGTAATAAGATGATACCTACATCCAGAAAGATAGTTGGTAAGAGATATAATTGTGGAAGAGCTGAGTTAGAGGAACTCGATTCTACATGATGCTTACAATGAGTAAATGTAAGGTCTCCAACAGATCATGTGTGTACTAAGACGTGTGAGCTTCTGGAAAAGGAGCCCTAACGCATGAATATCTATCCACCCCTATGGTAAAAAGCAACTAGAGATTCAGAAGGTAGATACAAGCTTCAACGAGTAAAAGGAATAAGGTGAGAAGGGTACGAGGAACCCAGTTAATGAAGATTATTGGTATTTACAATTCAGGAAGATAAATATAAGCATTTTTAGTTACCCTCAACAATAATAGAGGTATGTATAATTGGCCACACCCATCTCAGTTATGCCCTATGGGGGCTAACATGTGTAGTTTAAAAGAAGGACAGGATATCAGGATTCGACTGAGGTTACGGTAACCCAAAGTGGTGAATGTATTGTTGGTATTAGTTTACATTTTCGAAGGATATTGCAAATGTGTTGATAGATATCCTTGTGAGACCCCCAGATGGTGCACCCTAAAATAGTACAACTAGATATGAGTACTACAAAGATAGGCACTAGAAGCCTGGAAGGGATAAATATTATCTTAGTGTGGCTCTCGTCCCTAGTAGAGAGAGAATGTTAGGCAACCCGAAGAGCCAATGGATGTAGCAATGGGAGCTAAGAGCAAAAGAATGTCTTATTGAAATTTTCAAAATAAAATGGTAGACAGAAATATTAGCAGGGAAATAAGAAGAGAGATAATGAAGCATTATGAGTAAGATATGATACATGGATGACATCGGTAGATCAAGAAAAAAATGAAAGTATTATAGAGTCTATAGTCAAGTGAAGGAAATGACGATAGTTGACAGGCCTTGAGACAACAAAAGAGTATAGGCCATAAAGTAATATCCTCATTTCGAGAAATAAGTTCGTGACTCCAATGCGACTACCATAAGGAAAAGTTAAAACCTAGAGTAATGAAACCATTATGGGCCAGTGAACAAGATAAACTAAACATGAATTAGGGACTGAATGATTTGATGATAGTCGGCATCATGAGAATTTCAGAGATTGTGTTCTGGTGATAATAGAATGGATGACAGAAGAATAACCTTTAAAGGTCATCCAGGAAGACGCTTTCCTAAAGCAAGAAATGTGAGCAAAGTTAAGCTTAAGGGACTGTGTGTTCCAGTTACACTAGGTGTCTCCCTCGTGAGTAAGGAATATTGTTATCCTTGGTACAAAAGGTCTACTGCAAGGCGAGTAAGGGTCATCGATGACGTGAAAAGGCTCCAAAGATAAAGAGGTAAAAACATCTGTAGGTAGATCGTCGTAGCTCTGACTCTTAGTATTCCCCTAAAGGGGGAGGGGGGGGGGATATGGAGTGATGTGGCATTAAGTCAGAATTAAGTGGTTCTAGTAACTATGGAATGGTAAAGGAAGAATGTGATAAAAATGAAAAAGGAATGAGCTTGTACTTATCCAAATCCTATAGATATGCTACGATTACAGAACATTATGCAAGCACGGCGTCAAGGAGAGGAAGTAAGGGTTTCTGCCCGAGATTTTATTGATAAGTAAGGAGCCAATGCAAGACGTAAGTTACGACAAGAAAATAACCCAAGAAAGATTACGCAGAATATTGATATGAGAATGGGCCAACGATTAGTTAGTAGTTGATTAAGGAAGAGCCTAGTTATGGCTAGACAAGAGGATACAGACAAATCAACAGATCGTGCAAGATAAACATAGTGAACCCCAACATGGGGAATTCAATCGCGCAGATATGACATTGTGATCCTTGAGAAATATTCAGATAGGAGTTGGGGTAGTTAAAGGTACCGTATGAGTATTACCGAAATAAAAGAGAATGTCACTGCGAAGACAGTCAAAATATCAAGTTCACAAGCAACCCTGTAGCACAAAAGCTTGGAGGTAAGTAACTATGGATAATTATAGGCGAGGAAGGACATCAAAAAAAATTTCGTCGAGTATACGATGTAATAAGCTCGCAGCTTTACAAGAGTCAGAAGGTCCTCCCTAAATACTACAATGAAAGACTAGCTGAGGACATAAGGAAGAAGGCTTCAAACTAAGCTCACTGACCTAAATAGGAAATAGTCTTATAACAACAGTCTCACAAACAACATTGTATGCACTCCATAAGAAAGTGGCACCTATCGCAGCTAATGAACGGGAAGAAGAAAAAAAAATCAAAAGGTGATATTCAAGATCATATGGGTTGTATGGAATTCCAATATGTGTGGGCACTAAGATAAGCGAAGTATTCATGCAACAAGTGGCAGAACGACTAGGAAAAGTAATTGCTTGCATTTAAAGAAAGTCGAGAAGGAACGAAAAGAATTATTTGATTAATGATCTAAAGTTAGTTATGTTATGAACACACTTAAGAGTTCGAAGTATTATCCATGCATCATATATGTTAACAATCATACAACTGTAAAATTTTCCGGTATAAGTTAAAAGAAAGAATTAAGCCCAGGTCATAGACAAAGGATTGAACTTTTAGAAGATTGTATCATGGGTATTCCATAGCGTCCATGAAGGGCTAAATTAATAACTAATAACATGAGCTACAGATTGGAAGATAGCTTAAGCCTACAAAAAGGTTGATTAGAGGGAACAGAAAACTAAAGAGTTACACCCACTAAGTAAATCAGGAATCTGATTATTGGACCTAGAAAATTATAGACCTCGTGATTGAGAACATTTGAGGATCACTCTTAATATCAGAGGTAAAATAAAGATAGTACAACAACCATATTCTATAACAACTCTACGATATATCTAGTTAGAAGAGTACCAGCCTCATAAGAAGTCAGTATGAAGCTCCCACCGGATTGTGTATGCACCAGAGGTGTAAGTATTATAATAGAGCTTCAAATTGTGGATGTGAATGATACCTATGTGTATGGGAGGTCATGAAAGAGATAGAAGATGTGATGTGAGACTTTAAGGTAAGTAAGGTAAAGGTGGACAACGCACGAGATACTCAAAAGCAGAAGGTTGTGAATAGTTCATACTTCAGATAGAAGGGTAGAAGTGCTGGGATTTAGTATTCAGGAGTGATAGCGACGTCGTCAGTTGCATATTTTCAAGCCCATGGTTTCTAGGTACTGAGAGGTCTAGTTAAGAAAGTAAAGAAGAGTTAAAGACGATGTGATGTCTCGCTTGGTGTTCCAGAATAACACAAGGAGATCTAAGGTGCAAGCAAGTTGAAGGAAGGTTGTGAGTAATATAAATAGATATGTATAGGTCGTAAGCTGAAGTATGGTAAAGCGAAAAGATTTTAGGAAGACATGAGTAAGGATAAAAGAAAAAGGCAGGTGAGAAGGTAACGAAATGGATAAGTCCTAAAGATTAAGCCCATGAAAACAAGAAGAGCTGATGGTTTCTCTAAGTTATAGAAAGCTCTGTATAGCCTTAGTGAACTCAAAAGAGTCTAAGACTAGTAGCATTTAGAAGAGTTGGAATGTTGCCCTGGTAGTAGAATGAAGGTGTAATTATGATAAATAATGGATGACGTTTGGGTCTTCGATTGAGTAATGTTTTGAAGAAGAAAAGAAAGGGTTTACATGAATTGTACATGATTAAAATACCCTGTTAAGGTGAATTACATGTGAAATACGATTATGAAAGCATGATATCGCCTTAGGTGGATCAGTCTAATCATTTCAGATGTTCCCCGATGAGACGTGAGCCCATGTGATTACGTAATAGGTTTCAAGTTATCAGTGCCAGATTGTAGATCAATATTGAGGTGAATCAACAATGGATGGATAAAAGTTACAAAGTATGAGATGAGATTTGGCCATAATATGAGCAGTAATGAATAAACATTAAAGGACTTAGATTTACACATATAGGATAAGCACGAGAGTAACCGGAATTTGGTAGCAGATCTCAATACTGATAAATCGAAGTAAGAGTTGTGGTATGGTAAGACCTACCTAGATACAGTAAAGTCATACGAATGGATAACCGGGTCTATGAAATAAGATATAGCAATATCTGTCACACCTCTTTTTTCCCAAGGGATAGGGAGTTTATCTAATTTAAGTGACATTATTCGAAATGGGATTATTTATTTAATTTAGAGACGCCACTTGGGATAATTATTATGATGTGCCAAGTCACCAGTTTATTTTGAATCACAAATCGAGGACATTTGACTCTTTTTAAAGTCCGCTAAAACCAGAAGACCAGGTAAGAAATTTTGTTAACCCGGGAGAAGGTGTTTGGCATTCCTGGATTCCGTGGTTCTAGCACGGTCGCTTTAATCATACGTGGCTTAGCTAATTATTTAATTACATATTTTAAGACCTATGTGTATTTAACCTTATACCGCTTTTAATTATGGCGTTTATGGATTTATCTTAGAAACGGATCACATTTGTGTAAACCCATTTTATTTACCGCGCTAAAATCGTGTCAGGTGTACATATACATAATTAATCACGCTTTATTAATATTAAGACCGTTTTACCCAAAATTGTGCGAATGCATACTTCAGTTTTAATTTTGAAAATCACAATTATGTCACGCGAACGCATACATAATCGCAGGAGATTAATTAAAAGCGCGCCTAAGGCACTCTAACATATTCATGGATTATTTTTCCTACTTTAAAATTATTTTGAAGGCCCTACATTATGGAATGTTTGTGAAGAAATGGTAATACTTGGTCACGTATAAGAGTTAATGATATCTAAATTATGAAAAACAATTACAACTTGCTTATTCAACTAAAAGAATCACATGTATAACTCATTACAAGGTTACAATGAAAACATAATTTATGAATCAAAATAAAAGAGACCTCATCAGAAATTAACAAGAAAGTGAGATAACTAAGAGAATTTATACTAAGGCATGATATGAGATTGGTATTAGATAAATGAGCAGCCAACTAAATATTTAAAGAAGTAAATTGTCTATTATAGAGATATAAGACAAACAAAAATACTCATGGAATCAGACGTAAGAACATGTTCATATATATAATTTATGGTATCACATTTTTTATAAGAAAAAGCCAAAAGAAAATACAAAGAGAGGGGAGGGGGGGGGGGGGGG